>RWGZ01000666.1:406618-486185 GCA_009725065.1 Utricularia reniformis
GATCCTCCAGATATTGCAACGATCAACTCTTCTCGTGTCCTCCATAACCTCTTATTTTACTACGAACCTTACTTCTTACATTAATGCTGTCGAAAAATAGTATAAATAATCCTTCAAAAATTCACACATCGGATCCAATGGCTGGACTAGGATCGAAACTAGGATCGTGGTCATATAATTGCTATTGACAACGTCACATATCCTTGAGAACCAACAAATATTCCACATGACCATACGCATATACTCATATAACCTCTTATTTTTCCCGGTCAATTAACTCATGTTGACTTGGGTCCTCCAACTTTCCGTGGCTATTATTCTCACCAACGACTCGGCGCACACTTATACCATTAAGCAACACGCAGATTAATCCTCCTAATGCCACTACGCATTCGCTAATTCGCAATTTGAGGTTAACGTGTTTCACAAGTGCTCCATGCAATACACACAACCACCACAAAACTGGATAGAAAACCACACAATACCTCCGAGGAATCGTTCCATCGTTCAAATTAAAACTCATATCTGAATGCCAATATGAAATAGTAGAAAATATCGGCAAGTAATTGAATTATTGTAGAGTAAGCCATTCCAAACATCAGGCAAAGTACATGGTCATATCATTGAAGTCCATCAAATTAACATGGATCTCGAGATTTGATGTCGAGGAGATCCTTAGGTATCTCAATATACGCCAATCTTATGAAGAATAACTTCTCTCGCGAGCGGAGGTGTGTAAATGTATCGGATACGTTCACCATATAACCCTCATTCATTATAACCGAGAATCATATTGATCCCCAATATATCTCTATCACAGAGCGAAATCCTTTGAATTATTCAAAATATGCCAAATTTTCGAAAAATTGACCGAGATGGAATAGTAAAATGCCACCGAAATCCGACCCAGAAAATATCACACTATCATATCACCGTGTGATTGTAAACATAAAATGAAGCCTCCCGTGAAATTTTGGTAGTGCCACAAATCCGGAATTTGTGGACTTTTTTTTTGTTTTTTTGTTTTTTTGTTTTTTTTAACCTTTGCATCCCTTTGACATGTCTTCGGCACATATTCATACAATATGATAATCTTTCAATGCACTCATAAATAGATCTCCCGGATGAAATCCCACTCCGGAGGTTGGTTAGATTCCCACTACTAGGACTCTTTCTGTGGCATTGATTGAGTCCTCGGTAAAATATCATTCCTTTCGTCTTCTACTACATAAGGGTTGCAATCCGATACACTTTCTTCATCTATATCACTCTCATGTTAGGAATCTCGTATCCTCACAATACATAACAAGCTCCAAGCTCAGTACAAGAGCTCTCAATGGGATTAAGTCTCGGGTCCCCACGGACGGCGCCAAACAGATCTCGTCTAAAAATATTTTGGGTATTTATTTTTTGATCAGTCAATTTTTAATTACTCGAAATTCAATTGTTGTGAGGACACGAGCGATATACGAGGTTGGGCCCACAATGCGTGAGCTTACGTCCTCGGGAGAGCGAAGCTCTACNCATTAGAGATATCAAACTAATGACATAAAATATATTCGTCATTTTAGGATAATTTCATTCGTGAAAACCAAAATTGAAAATAATACAAAACTAATTTAATTCATCAAAATTGAATATACAAAACGAAATAGATCCGTAAATTATATATTGAATAACATTTACCAGTTGGGATCTAAAGATTTTTATAAAATCAAATAAAAATATTGTCGTATCTTTTCAGATTTCAATGATATTGAATAATGTTGTATATTTTCAGATCCCAAAACTTTTATAAATACAGGGACATCATACCTTAAAATCTCATAGAAACTTGAAAGCTCTACAATGGCGGCATTCTCTCGTGTTTTCCTTCTTGTTATTTGGTTTTCATTCTTCTCTACAGCATTCTCCGATTGCGCATCGCAGAAATTTTCCGATAAAGTTTATTCTTTATGTAACGATCTCCCTGTGCTTAATTCATCCCTTCATTGGTCATACAATCAAAAAGAATCACTTCTATCAGTTGCTTTCTCCGCTTCTCAATCACGGCCAAATGGGTGGATTGCGTGGGCTGTCAACCCATACGACAGCGGCATGTCCGGTGCGCAAGCTCTCCTTGCATTCAGTGATTCTTATGGAAAAATGAACGTAAAGACGTATAATATCAACGGTTATGGCCCTTTGTCGGAGTCTAGAGTTTGGTATAAAGTTGATGAGTCTTCTGCTGAATTCTCTAATGGGTTTATGAGAATTTTCGCCACCCTAATCCTCCCGGAGAAACGACTTTC
Organism: Utricularia reniformis; assembly: GCA_009725065.1. NCBI lineage: Eukaryota > Viridiplantae > Streptophyta > Magnoliopsida > Lamiales > Lentibulariaceae > Utricularia > Utricularia reniformis. Next base: position 408,910 of record RWGZ01000666.1, read on the forward strand.
CGCCGTGAACCATATATGGCAAGTTGGCCCCTCCGTCACCGACGGGAAACCAGATATGCATGAATTTAAGCCTGAAAATTTGAAGGCTAGAGGGAGACTTGATCTTTTGAAAAGCCAAATCATTCATCAACCTTACAATTTAGATTCAAAAACCAGAAATAAGAACGTAAGCTTCTTGTTGTTGTTGTTCTTCTTCTTGTTTAAATACTGAACAAATTATTGATTATTTTCAGATACATGGAATCTTAAACGTTATAAGTTGGGGAATAATGTTTCCAATTGGAGTTATGATTGCAAGATATGTAAAAGCATTCCCTAGAGCCGATCCTGCATGGTTTTACCTTCATATTTCATGCCAAATCATTGCATACATCATCAGAGTTGCGGGTTGGGCTACCGGAATGAAACTCGGTTCAAAGTCGAAAGGCGTAACCTATTTGCTACACCGCAACCTCGGAATCACACTCTTCACTTTAGCAACACTACAAGTAGGTCATTACAGTGCATTTTCATTCTAACAATGCAATAAAATTTTGTGTCTTGTTATGTACAGATACTTGCAATGTGTGGAAGGCCTAAAAAGGACAGCAAATATCGAATATATTGGAACATCTATCATCGAAGCGTAGGGTACGGTATTGTCATGATCGGGATATTCAATGTGTTTAAAGGATTAGAAATTTTGAAGCCTGATCCATATTGGATAACTTTGTATATCGTCTTCATCACGACACTCGGAAGCGTGGCTGTTATATTGGAAATCGTCACATGGATTCTCTACTTTCGTAACAAGAATGAAACTGCAATTGATTCATCTATATGTTAAGACATTACTATGAATTCTTTTACTAAGATCACTTTTGTATAATCTTGATTTTGTATTGTTGTTCGATTATTCTTCGAATTTCATGATGAATAAGAATACGAATCATAAACATTTACGAAATTTTTCATCTTGTTTTGAGAGTATACACGAACAACTGAAATCCCACTAGGGATCATCGAGTTATGGTTCATAATATCCAAAGATTCGAATCTATTTTATCGTAAACGACGACATTTGTACGTGCCTTTACAAACATTTTTAAAACTTGCCGCTAAAATTTCTGTAAAATTCATTTTGTTTGAAATTTTATTATCTTTTATCAATTGAGATTATTTTATTTATTTATTTATTTATTTTATTTAGTGTTAAAAAATATGTTACATTAATCTCAAAATTCAAAGATTATGAATTATCAATTTTTTTATTTTCTTCATTCGAAATTAAAATATTTTTATTACAAAGACACAAGTTTGTGGTTCTTTGTAATAATTTTCTGGTAGCCTCCTCAAATGGTAGAAAAAACATATGTGTTTTTGGTTTCCAACGCTCAATAAGAGCAGTCAAAAGATGATAATACAATTTCATTAGTATGATCTTTAGAATACCATAGAACTCACAATTAATCAAACATTCATTCACTCTCTCGTTAAACTCTTTCAACTGGCTCATGTAATAATCCTCATCTTTAAACTATCTAATAGAACCCGGTTCACCTCTCATAAACCCGCTACTAATGTGTTGTTCCTGGTGATAAAATAATGTGGTCGCAACTAGTGCACATAAATGACGATGATGATCCATGTCCTCATCATAAATATATTATAATTTAATTCCAATATAAACAAGTTAACACTACATATTACTTACATAATCCATAAATTTTGCTAAATTTGGTCCCCCAAAGTTTTTTTTGGCATTTGTAGTCCCTAAACTTTATTTTTTTCCAATATTCATCTTCAAAATTTATATAATTTGGCAAATTTGATCTTCAAAGTAGCAAAATATGTCCTCGAAGTTTGATTGTCACAAAACTAGTTCCCATATTTTACACGCAGTGGCAGTGTAAGTCCCCAAAGTTTATTGATTTGGCAAATTTACTCCTCCGATTTAAACAATGTTATTTGACGCATTTACCATCGTTTGATATTTAATTTGGCTTCGGTTTGACTTGTTTCAGGTTGAATGATGATGCATTTTATAGGTACAAAAAAATTGGTCGAATTTGTTAACAGAACGAACCGAGTTATGACCGACAAATAGACTTCATTTTTGATGATTTTTAATAAAGAAAATCTTAACTTAAATTGATTAATTGAACTAGTTATGACCGAAAAACTGANGAAATCAAAATCATCACACTTAGAACATGTGGAACTATGTGAAAAATGAGCCAAATGATATTCATACAAATCACATTGTAAATTTGCTAAAGCCAAGTGTATTCAAACTAAATAAGGGGTAAAATCACGAATACGTGTTGTATATACAAAAAGGTAAGTTAGAAAACGGAATGATCGTGCAAGTCATAACAACATTACTTCATGTCATAGCATTTAAACTATAGTTTAATTACATAAATCATGGTATAACCAAGTTATTCTATGTTCTAACAACATATATTCATGTTTTAACAACATGAATTCAAGTTCAATTGAAATCAAAATCATCACACCTAGAACTTGTAAAACTATGTGAAAAATGACCCAAATAATATTCGTACTGATATTACCCGGGTATATTCTCTTGTGTTTATCCTTACCTGGGGGCTCGTCCGACGCGGTTATGTATTATTTTCGGTATTTCCATATTTAATCACAAGGCATTCCCAGAAAGGTATTCTCGTAATTCAGGCTCGCTGGGGCCCGTATATAGTTTTTGTTGGTGTTTTGGGATGTTTTAGGTCATGTCGATCCCGGACTGGGCCAGGAGTTTTTTCTTAATTTGCCACCCGGTTGCATACCGGTCAGGTGCAACGATGTTATGTGGTTGTGTATTCACTACTTGGAGCCAAAAAACTAGTTTACGAGATTTTCCGGTATTTTCTCATCGTGTTTCCGACAAATGTCTTTATCGGGATTGTTTCCCGAAACTTCGGTACCAGCATGGCATTTATTATATTATAATTGGAGATTATATAAGTGTTTTGGGCTAAGTGAAACAAACTGGGCTTATGGGCTCAAGTAAACGAAGTTGGGCTGGATTCCTCTAAAAATACAAGCTCTAGTGCATTTGGACGGGTTCAGACAGTTATCATGATTCCCAAGGCAAGACTTTATTTTCCTGCACTGTAGACTCGCGACTTATCGCACGTAGTCGCGATTTATTGACTCTACACTATTCACTTCGCGAGTTATTGACTCTGCACTATTCACTTCGCGAGTTATTGACTCTGCGCTATTCATTTCGCGAGTTATTGATTCTGCACTATTCCATTCGCGACTTGTTGATGATACAGTGACTCTCGCGACTTGCTGCTCAAACAGTGTTTCCTGCGTGTTGCTGACCACAACTCGCGGCTGCCTGCCTTTCGAGCCCGACTGAGTGTTTTTGATCGTTTTTCGAACCGTTTTTGCCCGTGTTATTATTATCACCCCATTGTACTTGTATCCTTTCATTATTATAGTGGAAACCAAGGTAGAGCTCCGCTCTCACAAGGACGTAAGCCCACACATTGTGGGCCCAATCTCGTATATCGCTCGTGTCCTCACAACAATTTAATTTTGAGTAATTAAAAATTAACTAATCTAAAAGCAAACGCTCCAAAATATTTTTAGATTAGATCAGTTTGGCGCCGTCTGTGGGGCTCGAGATTTTTTATCCCATTGAGAGCTTTATTGCTGAGTTTGGATTCCTATTATCATGACTACTCGGAATTCTGATGAAGATATATTTGATGAAGAAATTGAGGCGGATCCTAATCCTCAAGTTAATGATGATTTTGTTGCGCTACCGGGGGCTCGGTCGTCAGTTCTTGAGGAGCCCCCTGCTCAAAATGTAACTATTCGGCTCTCCCGGAGCGGGTTTTCATCCAGAAGGGCACTAAGTTTTTATCCTCGAACGCGCGAATGTTTATCTAAGTGTTACGAATTCGCAAGAATTGGCCGAGTTGCGGTCCGTAATAATGCCGATCTTTCGCCACCTGCACGCTCTAGATCTGCGGATCAGACAGGAACAGATGAAGATTTGGAAGAGCGAAGGCGTACTTTAATCGCTCAATTAGAGCAAGTTGAAGCTCAAAGGAGAGCTCGGAGGAACAATGCTACCCAAGAACCTGTTAACGATGTGGCCTCAGAGGAAGATATTGATCGTGTTCCGGAGCCGCGAGCGAATACTGCAGTAACCGGAGAGCAAAGCAATACTCTACAAAAGATCGGAGAATTGATAGAGTCAAAATTTAAAGAGATGAGTGGGAAGTTGGAGCAGAACGAGGCTAGGATGAACCAATTGGAGGCCAACCTTACTCTGGGTTAGGAAAGGAGACGAGTGTACGAGGAGCATACCCGGAATACTCATCAGACCTCAGCTTACGAGGGAGATTATTTTGAGAATGAGAGGGCTAATGAGCCCATCGGTAATCGAGGAAAGGCGTTACCATCTTTGGAAGTTTTGCAAAGTCCGTGGAACACTTCAAATGCCTTATCTCCTTTTTCCAAGGCGATTATCGGAGCCACTCGCTCTGAGTTTATTGAAATGACTAAGGATCTCCCACAGTATCGCGGGTCGACTGACCCGCATGCTCATACGTCGAATTTGGAGATTCATGTGAGTTTGATGAATTTCAGTGATGCGGCCATGTGTTTCGTTTTTGCCGCTTCTCTTAAGGAATCAGCCCTCCGATGGTTTAATCGGTTACTGAAGTGTTCGATTGTTTCATATCAGGACTTTAAGGATCAATTCTATTCAGCTTTCCGCCTTTTAATACGCCAATAAAGTCTATTACTTCTTTGACCGCGTTGCGGTATGATTCTTCGGAAAGATTGTTGGGTTTTATTACCCGTTTTGAGGCCGAGTGTAGGAAGATACCTCGGATTACTGTGAGTGAGAAGGTTGGGGTGCTCCAGCTTATTCTAGCTGGACAACCGTTGTGTAATTCTCTGAATAGAGACCCCCCGGAAAGTATGGAAGATTTGGCTTTGAGATGTACACAGTACATCCGAGAAGATGAAGGTTTGCGAGATCATGGAGTGATCGAAGTACGGGCGTATGGGTCTCATAATATTGTGGCAAGTCGTGGGCTGGATAAGATTGTCCAGCCTGCAAAGTCTATGTTGAGAGTGTTTCCTACGTACAATTATGAACAGATTTTCGCCATAATTGAGCAGAAGAAGGGTGCATCTCTTCGTTATCCCCCTCCCTTGCAAGAACCAACGCAGGGGACTTACGAATCCCAAGTATTTTGTCGTTTTCATCGGAGTTTTAGACATGCAACGAATGATTGTCAAGAATTAATGTCTGAAGTGGAAAGGTTGCTAGAGTTGGGTCAGCTTGATGAACTGATCAGTACTGTGGAGGCTATACCCGAGTCTAAGCTGGGAAAGATTGATGTAAGTGTCTCGAAGGGGACGGCAGCTAAACCCCCAAGGGCCGATGCGCCAAGGCTAAATGCAAGAGGACGTGGATACGGAGGACAGCGTGGCCAGCGTCAAGGAGGTGGCCAGAGAGGATTCTTTAATGGTGGTAGACAAAATCAGAGAGGTGGAAGGAGATAAAACAACTATCGTGGCCGCGGCAGGAATCAGCCGCAAAGAAATCAGCAGGGGTACAGACATGAGGCTTACCCACCAGTCCCCACGAATCAGCAAGCATTACCTCCTCCTCCGGTTGACCCCAACCAGGGTCAACCTATTTTGAATGTTGAAAATGCCCAACCCAGGTTGGGTAACCTAGGCCCCAACATTATGACTATCGCGGGGGAAAAAGTGTCGGCGATTCGAATCGCGCCCGCAAACGTTCTTATCAGGCATTACATCAGAAGGGGCGCTTTATGGAAGTGAACATGGTCGAGTTGACAGATTTGGACAGGATGACGATCTCTTTCGGACCGGAGGATTTATCTGGGTTTTCTCCCCATAAGTCGATGCGTTAGTCGTCTCTCCTATTATTGCTAATCATCCTGTTTCACGAGTGTTGGTGGACACCGGAGCTGCTACCAATATTTTGACTCTTGCAGCTTTAGAGCAGATGGCATTGAAAGGAACCACCCAACTCCAGCCCGTGCATACAAAGTAGTTGGTTTTAATAATAGCGTTGTTGCGGCTGAGGGATCTATTTTTCTGCCGGTAACTTTGGGCGATCCCGAGATATCAAGAACCTTGATGGTGGAATTTGTGGTGGTGGATCTCCCTATACTCCCTTATAATGCGATCCTGGGGAGAAGTTGTTTGAACTTATTTGGAGCTGTGGTGTCTCAACCACATTTGATGATGAAGTTCCCAACACAGTTAGGGGTTGGGAAGATGAAGGGAGATCAAGAGCTGGCGCGCTCTTGTTATAATGTGATGTGTAGGAGTGGTATGGATGGATCTAAAGCGAAGTTAACTGTTTGTATGGTGGAATTCTCGTCCGGTGAAGTTATTGACACAAATGACGGACCGTCTCTTAGGAAGTTTAAAGAGAACGATATGAAGATGGAGCCTTTGGGAATCAAGACAGTGCCTTTATTCCCCGGTAATCTTAAAAGACAGTGACGATCGGTTCCGAGTTGTCACCAGAGGTTGAGAAGGAGGTAATTTGTTTTTTACAAAGTAATGTAGATGTTTTTGCTTGGTCTTATCAGGATTATGTGGGGGTTGATCCCCAAGTCTGTTCTCATAGACTCAATGTTATCCCATGTGTGCGACCAGTTTATCAGAAAAAGATGAAGTTTTCTCCTGAGAAAGAGAGGGCGATTGATGAGGAGGTGGAAAGTTTGTTGCAGGAGGATCATAGAGCCTGTTAGATACGGGATTGGGTCGCTAATCCAGTGGTGGTCTCAAAGTCGAATGGTGGCTGGAGAGTTTGCATTAATTTTAGTGATTTGAAAAAAGCATGCCCGAAGGATCCGTATCCGCTGCCGGCCATTGACATGATGGTGGATGCGGCCTCTGGCTTTGAATTCCTTAGTATGTTAGATGCTTTTAAAGGATATAACCAAATTTTTATGCATTGTGAGGACAAGTTGTTTACTTCATTTATGATCTAACAACATGTATTCATGTTTTAACAACATGAATTCAAGTTGAATTCAAATCAAAATCATCACACCTAGAACATGTGGAACTATATGAAAAATGAGTCAAATTATATTCATACAAATCACATTGTAAATATGGTAAAATCTAGTGTATTCAAACTAAATAAAAGCTAAAATCACGAATACTTGCTCTATATACAAAAGAAATAAGTTCGAAAACGGAATGATTGTGCAAGTCATAACAACATCACTTCATGTCATAGCATTTAAACTATAGTTTAATCACATAAAATCTGGTATAAACAAGTTATTCTATGTTCTAACAACATGTATTCATGTTTTAACAACATGAATTCAAGTTAAATTGAAATCAAAATCATCACACCAAGAACATGTGAAACTATGTGAAAAATGACCCAAATAATATTCGTCCAAATAACATTGTAAATTTGGTAAAACCAAGTGTATTCAAAGTAAATTATGGGTAATATCATGAATACTTGTTGTTAATACAAAAAAAGTAAGTTCGAAAACGGAATGATCGTTCAAGTCATAACAACATGACTTCATGTCATAGAATTTAAACAATAGTTTTATCACATAAATCATGGTATAACCAAGTAATTCTATGTTCTAACAACATGTATTCATGTTTTAACAACCTGAATTCACGTATAATTGAAATCAAAATCATCACACCTAGAACACGTGGAACTATGTGAAGAATGACCCAAATTATATTCATGTAATGCTCGCAATGTGAAGATAATCCATGTAATGCTCGCAATAATTCTCTAGACCGTATGACCATAAATAGCTACGCACGTGTTAAACAATAACGTGATAATCCGTCTCTCTCATAAATAATTAACCCGAGCATCCATAAATACTTAAGACCCATTCATAATGTGTTGAAAGAGTCTACTCCTTTCGGGGGTAATTACTTGATCACTTTCGTATGGATCATGATCAGGAGTCTCTCATCGTAGGAGATCGTAACACAAGTTTCCTCGTCATACATAAGGGAATGACCCTTGACTATCGCAACTTCGTTTAAGGGAGCGATTTTAATACATCCAGGCTAGCTTCTTGGTTCTTTCAATCATAACAAAAAATACGAGACAGTCATGAGACAATTACTGGATAAACCATTTATACGAAATAAAAATACAGGCTCATCCACTTAACATATATTCATCATGTTCATCGCTGACATAAACAAGCGCCCAAAAATAAATTGATTCTATCTCTTTGACTTATCCACATGACATTCGGAGAACGGGCGAATGACACAATATTGTTCGAGACAAAGATATCTCTTCATGTGAGGTAGTTTTCACAACTTATCAAATGACTATTTTGTGCTATGGGCGAGACAAACGTTGATCTTGTCTCAAAATGTTTTGGATATTATTTTTAGATCAGTCAATTTATTATTAATTCGTAATTTATGTTGTTGTGGGGACACGAGCGATATACGAGGTTGGGCCCACAATGTGCGGGCTTACGTCCTCGGGAGAGCGAAGCTCTACCTTGGTTTTCACTATAATAATCAAGTGGTACAAATACAATGAAGTGATAATGATAATACGGGTGAAAACGGATCGAAAAAACGGTCGAATATGCGGTTGCGTCGCACTGGAAGCGAGTGAACAGTGCAGGCAAGTGGACTGGGCGCGAGACGGGTAATGTTCGCGACGAGTGGAGGACTCGTCGCGGCTGGGCTGTTTAGGGTGACTGGACGCGAGTCAGGGTGACTCNATTAGTTCATCAAGCTGGCCCAACTCCAGCAATCTTTCTACCTCAGACATTAATTCTTGGCAATCATTGGTTGAGTGCCCAAAACTCCGATGGAAGCGACAAAATACTTGGGACTCGTAAGTCCCCGGTGTTGGTTCATGCAAGGGAGGGGGATAGCGGAGAGATCCACCCTTCTTCTGCTCAATGATGGCGAAGATCTGTTCATAGTTATATGTCGGAAATGCTCTCAGTTTTGGTTTCGCATGGGGGACAACCTTATCCAGCCCGCGACACGCAACAATATTGTGGGATCCGTATGTCCGTACTTCAATCACTCCATGGTCTCGTAGACCTTCGTCTTCCCGGATGTACTGTGTACATCTCAAAGCCAAATCCTCCATACTTTCCGGGGGATCTCTGTTCAAAGAATTACATAACGGATGCCCAGCTAGAATAAGCTGCAGCACCCCGACTTTCTCACTAACTGTAATCCGAGGTATTTTCCTACACTCGGCCTCGAAACGGGTAATAAAACCCAACAATCTTTCCGAAGAATCATACCGCAACGCGGTCAAAGAAGTAATAGATTTTATTGGCGTGTTGAAGGGCGCGAAGGCCGAATAGAACTGATCCTTGAAATCCTGATAAGAAACGATCGAACGTTTCGTCAACCGATTAAACCATCGGAGGGCTGATTCATTAAGAGATGCGGCAAAGACGAAACATATAGCCGCGTCACTGAAGTTCATTAAACTCACGTGAATCTCCAGATTCGATGTATGAGCGTGCGGGTCAGTCGACCCGCGGTACTGTGGGAGATCTTTAGGCATTTCAATAAATTCGGAGCGAGTGGCTCCGATAATTGCCATGGAAAAAGGAGATAGGGCATTTGAAGTGTTCCATGGACTTTGCAAAACTTCTAGAGACGGTGACGCTTTTCCTCGATTACCGATGGGCTCATTAGCCCTCGCACTGGACGCGAGTGAACAATGCAGGCAAGTGGACTGGGCGCGAGACGGGTACTGTTCGCGACGAATGGAGGACTCGTCGCGGTTGGGCTGTTTAGGGTGACTGGACGCAAGTCAGGGTGACTCGTCGCGGCTAGGTTCAATGAGCCACTGGACGCGAGTCAGGGTGACTCGTCGCGGCTAGGCTGTTTGGTCGCGAGTCAGAGGTCAAATTTTGCCTTGAGAAGTGTGACAAAGTCCGAACCCTTTACCGAAGCCTTGTGACTCCTATTTATAGAGGAATTTAGCCCAAAACTCACCCTCTTGGGCCCATAAGCCTAGTCCACCTCACTTAACCCAAAAGTGATTAAACATTCCTAATTATGATATAATAAATGCCAAGTTGATCTCGAAGCCTCGGGAACCAATCCGGACAAGGTATTAATCTGAAATACGATCAGAAAATTTCCGAGAACCTCGTATATTGATCTTTTGCTTTTAGATAGCGAATTCGCAGCTAGACAACATTATTGCACCTGTTAGGTGCACTCCCGGTGGCAAATGACGAATATACCCCAGGCCCCGTCTGGGGCCGAAATGACCCGAAACAACTTCAAAATGCTTACAGATGCTTTATGTGTCGCTTGGCAAGCCAGAATGACGAGAATACCACTTGAGAATGCCATCCGATAAAAATATGAGAATACTGAAAATACCGAGAATACCGAAAATACCAATAGCCACGTTAGACGAGCTCCCGGGTGAGAATAAATACAAGAGAATATACCCGGGTAATATCAAACGTCTTTCTCTATATCTGTCCGAAACAAATCCACTTCGTATGCCGCTTTACAATCTTTATCGAGAATTTTTCTGTATAGATTTGCTCATTCACCAATAAACAAACCGTCATGTCGTAAGCTATTGAAGGTACCAAACATGAGATTTGTTAATCATCAAATGGACAAATATCGGTGTCATAAAATTTCCTTATACGACAAACATTTTATCCAGAATATCCTTTGCTGTGTGATACTTTTCGATCACTTGGATCATAACTGTGAGTCACCAGTCGTAGAAGAATTAAGTTGAATTCATACCATATGGTGAATATTTGACTACTCTAATCATTTCTATCGGGTGGCTTTCTCAAGTGGTATTCTCGCAATTCTGCCTCGCCGGACCCCGTATAAAGTCACTGTAAAGATTTTGGGATATTTCGTGTCATTTCGGCCCCGGACGGGGCCAGGGTTATTTTCGTCATTTGCCACCCGGGAGTGCACCGATAAGGTGTAATGATGTTATATGGCTATGTATTCGCTATCTGGAAGCAGTGGATTATTTAACGGGATCCTCCGGTATTTTCTCGTCGATATTCCCGCCTAATTCTGGATCGAGACGCATTTCCGAAGTTCTATTGCGGAACGGTATTTGTTCTAATTTAATTGGATATTATTTAAGATGTCTTGGGCTTAATCTAATGAAATTGGGCTCTTGGGCCTAAACTTGTGTTTTGGGCTACATTTCTCTATAAATAGGGGTCCTAAGGCATTGAGAAGGGATTCGGGTCCTTTTGGCATCTCCCAAGGCAAGACTTTCGCTCGAAATCGCGAGATTTCCCCACTGCAGTTACTATTCGCGAGATTTCGTACCAAATCTCGCGGCCACCCTCATCTGGGTTACTATTCGCGAGATTTCCNACCGGGGCTGCTACCAATATTTTGACTCTTGCAGCTTTTGAGCAGATGGCATTGAAAGGAGCCACCCAACTCCAGCCCGTGCATACAAAGTTAGTTGGTTTTAATAATAGCGTTGTTGCTGCTGAGGGATCTGTTTTTCTGCCGGTGACTTTGGGCGATCCCGAAATATCAAGAACTTTAATGGTGGAGTTTGTGGTGGTGGATCTCCCTATACTCCCTTATAATGCGATCTTGGGGAGAAGTTGTTTAAACTTATTTGGAGCTGTGGTGTCTCAACCACATTTGATGATGAAGTTCCCAACACAGTTAGGGGTTGGGAAGATGAAGGGAGATCAAGAGCTGGCGCGCTCTTATTATAATGTGATGTGTAGGATTGGTATGGATGGATCTAAGGCGAAGTTACCTATTTGTATGGTGGAATTCTCATCCGATGAAGTTATTGATACAAGTGACGGACCGTCTCTTAGGAAGTTCAAAGAAAACGATATGAAGATGGAGCCTTTGGGAATCAAGAGAGTGCCTTTATTCCCCGGTAATCTTGAAAAGACAGTGACGATCGGTTCCGAGTTGTCACCAGAGGTTGAGAAGGAGGTAATTTCTTTTTTGCAAAATAATGTAGATGTTTTTGCTTGGTCTTATCAGGACTATGTGGGGGTTGATCCCCAAGTCTGTTCTCATAGACTCAATGTTAACCCATATGTGCGACCAGTTCATCAGAAGAAGAGAAAGTTTTCCCCTGAGAAAGAGAGGGCGATTGATGAGGAGGTGGAAAGTTTGCTGCAGGCAGGATTTATAGAGCCTGTTAGATACACGGATTGGATCGCGAATCCAGTGGTGGTCCCAAAGACGAGTGGTGGCTGGAGAGTTTGCATCGATTTTACTGAATTGAATAAAGCATGCCCGAAGGATCCGTATCCGCTGCCGGCCATTGACATGATGGTGGATGCGCCCTGTGGCTTTGAATTACTTAGTATGTTAGATGCCTTTAAGGGATATAACCAAATTTTTAAACATTGTGAGGACAGATTGTTTACTTCATTTATGACAAACAAAGCATTTTTTGCTATAGAGTTATGCCATTTGGGTTGAAAAATGCTGGGGCCATCTATCAACGTTTAATGAATTCGGTGTTCAAAGATATGATCGGAAAATCTTTGGATTTTTATATCGATGATATATTGATAAAGAGTAAACATGGGGATAATCACATCCAGTATTTGAATGATTGTTTTTGGGGTACTGAGAAAGTATAGAATGAAATTGAATCCACTTAAGTGTGCATTTTGTGTGAAAGGAGGCAAGTTTCTCGGTTTTATGGTATCTGAGAGAGGAATCGAGATGAAACCTGACAAGATAACGAATATCCAAGAAATGACCCCTCCGACGACTGTTAGGGATGTTCAAAGGCTAACTGGGAGATTAGCATCGTTGAATCGCTTCATTTCGCGATCTGCAGAGAGAAGTTTACCGTTTTTTAAAGTTTTGCGTAAAACGAATCTTTTGTATTGGGACGACGAATGTAGTAGGGCTTTTGAGAGTTTGAAAGACTATCTGAGTAAACCACCGTTTATGTCTCCTCCATCTCCGGGAGAACCGTTGGGTTTATATTTGTCAGTGACAAAAGAAGCAGTGAGCGCCGCGTTGGTCAGACTTAGAGACAAAGAGCACACACCGATATATTATGTGAGCAGGAAATTGCAGGGAGCGGAGTCCTGATATACTGATCTAGAGAAGTTCGTATTAGCTCTGATAGTCGCCTCGCGGAAATTGAGGCACTATTTTCAAGGACATCATATTGCCGTCTTGACAGATCAGCCTATCCGAAGCGTGTTATCAAAGATTGATGCATCTGTCAGACTAGCAAAGTGGAATATCGAGTTAGGGCAGTATCAAATAAAGTATATCTCCAGGCGAGCGTTAAAGGCCAGTTGTTAGTGGATTTCATAGTAGAGATGACTCGGTCGGAGGAATTGGGTATTCAGGAGTATTGGGACGTCTTTGTCGAGGGATCGGTGTCTGCCGGGCGAGCCGGCAATGGTATTTATTTTAAAGAAAGGAAATCTGGTGAAGAACATGAGTATGCTGTAAAGTTGCGCTTCCCTGCAACTAACAACGTCGCCGGGTATGAAGCCTTGATATTTGGTATTAACTTGGCAGTGGAAATTGGAATCGTTCGTTTGCATGTTCATTCTGATTTGCAGTTAGTGGTAAACCAATTTGCAGATACTTACTACACCAAGGGGAACCATTTGTGCATGTATTTAGAAAAGCTCAGAGAGGCGGCTAAGCATATTAAGATATTTACGCTTACGTATATCCCAAGGGAGGAAAACACGTGTGCAGACGGTCTTGCAAAGACGGCGACGATTTTAGAACTCTCGAATGAGTCGAAGATAACAACACTGATCCACTACCAGCCCTCTGTCAGTCCATTGGAGAAACAGACGGCCGAGGTGGCTAATTTGGAACTTTCGAATGAGACATTGTTTTTGTTGGATGCCATAACCGACGAGCCATCATGGAAGGATGCTATTGTGAATTATCTAATCAAGAGAGAGTTACCTACCGACGAAGGCGAGGCCCGAAGAACTATGCAAAGTGATACAAATTTTGTCTATGTGGATGATAAGCTGTATAAGAAGAATTTCGGAGGCCCATATTTCGATGTTTGTCCCCAGTACAGGCAAAGGCCGTTATAGAGGAAGTTCACGCTGGGGACTGTGGTGATCATTCAGCAGGTCGATCATTGGCGAACAAGGTTAAGAGGGCCGGTTATTTTTGGCCAATACTAGTGAAAGATTGTGTGAATTTTGTTCGGGCTTGTTCCGCTTGTCAGTTCCACTCAAACGTGCGTCATGTACTGAGAGCTAGTATGAAACCTTTACCGACAACATGCCCTCTCGATATGTGGGGCATCGATATTTCAGGACCATTTCCGAAGGCACCTAGCCAAAAGAAGTTCTGCATCGTGGCTGTGGAGCATTTCTCTTAGTGGATAGAGGTTGAAGCTGTATCACGCGTTCGGGAACAGGAAGTTATCAGTTTCCTTTGGAGGTATATCGTGTGTCGATTCGGAATTCCTAGGATTTTGATATCAGATAACGGAACGCAATTTTCCGGAAGAGGGTTAATGAATGGTGTGAGAGTTATGGAATTGAACAGCGGTTTACCTCCGTGGCACACCCAGAAACAAACGGCCATACAGAGGTTATCAATCGTATTATCCTACAGCTGAAAACACGGATGGATGAATCCAAAGGCTCTTTGGTGGATGAATTGCATAATGTGATGCGGGCATATCGGACATCACCGAGGTCCACTACCGGATTCAACCCTTTCTCTTTAGTATATGGCTCTAAGGCCGTGTCTCCGGTTGAAGTGACTATTTCATCGGAAAGAGTTATCGCTTATGACGAGGTGTTGAACGAGGATATGAGAAAGTTTGACCTTCATTGTATTGATGATATCCGCGATAGAGCCGCAATACGAATGGAGGTATGTAAAAGGCGGATGGCTAAGAAGCCCGACAAAGGCGTTCGACCTATGTTGTTAAAAGTTGGAGACTTGATTCTGAAGAAAGTGGAAGTCTCAAAGCATGTTGGCAAGTTGGATCGAAAGTGGGAAGGACCATACAGAGTAACGGCCGTAGTGAAGGATGAAACGTACAAAATCGCAAATATGAGCGGGGAGGAGCTGCCACAGACTTGCCATATTTCCAATTTGCGCAAGTACTATGTCTAGACGTGACTCATCGATTTTTTTTAAAATAAAAATTTCCCCTCTTCTTGTGGTCATATTCTAATTTTTTAAGTATCTTTTTTGACGACATGAATTCATTCGACTAGGGGACTAGTAAGGTAGCAGTAGGTCCATTGCGTTTTAGTACGAAGGAGGATGAAATAAATTAAATAAGTTAGATTAGAAACGCAATGTACCACCTGTCTTATAGTCGATCATTTTCAAACTCGTAAAATTAAATACTGTGTCAAAATATTTTGAACATGATGAGTCTTCCTGTCCGCGGCAGAACCGTCTGTAGATAATGTCTGTTGGAATATGTTAAGAGGCATGTTTGTTGTGATGTATATATCCGTGGCAAATCAGGGTGCAAGTATATACCTGACTCCTCCATGACACGCCGACGAGGATCGCACCCTCACCGGAGGCTGGTCCTTTTCCGCATGGCACCGTCTTATGGACGGGCCGAATGACACCGTTTTATGAACGGATCGAAAGTGCGATGACACCGTCTTATGGACCGGCCGAATGACACCGTTTTATGAACGGGTCAAGAGTACGATGGCACCGTCTTATGGACGGGCCAAATGACACCGTTTTATGAACGGGTCGAAAGTGTGATGGCCCCGGGTGCAAGTATATACCAGTGGCGAGAGTGTGATGGCCCCGGGGGCAAGTATATTCCGGTGGCGAGTGTGTGATGGCCCCCGGTGCAAGTATATACCGGTGGCGAGAGTGTGATGGCCCCGGGTGCAAGCATATACCGGTGGCGAGAGTGTGATGGCCTCGGGTGCAAGTATATACCGACGGGAGTGTGTTATGGCCCCGGGCGGAAGCATATACTGGTGGCGAAGATATATTTGTAAAGGCAGAGCGGTGGATTCATTTTTGGTATCTACTCATTTTAAATAGGCATTCACCTTGGAGTTATCGCCGACTTATTCAAGCCTCGCTACACTCGGGACTCTTACGGATCACTATTCTGATTATATGCGTTATTATTGAGCCTTCCTACTTGAGATTCAGGCAGATTCTTATTATCTCGGAAGTATATTTGTTGATTTGAATTATTCGGAGCTATATATTCCTTGAAGAATGTGGCGAGTAAATAAAGTTGAGAAGGCGTGAGGTGATATTATTCCGATTATGGTTCTTTGTTAAAAGTACAGTGGATAAATTGAAAGGAAAACAAAAACGAATTTTATACACATGGGGAATACAAAATGAGAAGAGAATACAAAATTGAAGAAATCAGATATAGAAGTTTATTTCTTCTTCTTCTGAGAGCCTGAGCCTTCACCAGGCCCGCTGGGGCGCTTTTTCACCAGCTTTATTTTTTGGGAGGATGGAGGGTTGGCGGCTGCGAACCTCGCCATTTCATCTTCGTGACGCTCCCGAGCTCCAGTCACACTAGCGGGGGTATATATTTGAGGATCATACGCCGCCATTACATCGTCATCTTTCAGGAGCTCCGCCACGAGGGGGCTTATTGGCTCCGGGAATAAGTAGTCAGCCTCCTAAACGCATCCAGAGATGGGCCCTCCTCCGTCTTGATATCCTCCGAGTAAAGTTGCTGGTGAAGATCTTCATCCAAGCTAAAATTTAGAGCCCCGAACGGATCATGTGAGCAATCCAGCATGTCCTCACCGAGTATAGGCTCGAACTTCCCATTGAGCTTGGGATCAAGTTTCTTTTTCTCCTCAGCGGTCAGGGATATGCCTAGGATTCTCTGCGTTTGGACACTCCCTCGTAAGTAGTACATGACATTCGACTTGGCATAGGCTACCGCCCCCAGATTCCGAAAAGTAGGGGAGTGTACTGTGTATTCCCATATTAACTTCCGGAAGCAGTCGTTGATCTGGGACGGCAACTTGGAGATTCGTGCCCGCAGTCGATCAGTGACGGATTGGAGGCCTTCATTCCTTGCTTTTAACTCTTTAACCTCCTCCGTGGCTTTCCCGAGAGCTTTTTTATCGGCCGCTTTTTCCTCTTTGGCCTTCCTCAGCTTCTCCTCGGTTTGCTCTCGGATTTCCTTCATCTTGTCCTGTGCGTAATTCTCGTTGACCTTGAGCGTTTCTATGGATTTCTCAAGGGCATGCCTTTGCCCAATATGAAAAGTTGAATTCTCTGTCAGCTCGCTGCGGTGAGCTCGAAGCAAAGAGTCAATTGCCTTGCAATGCTCTTCTCGGAGTGCTGCCATCTCCTGGGCATGCTTATCTCGCTGATTCTGCATCAGCTTCTCCGCCGCCTTTTTCGTCTGCTCCCCGATAATATCCAGAGAGTCAAGCTCCGAGTGTCTAAGCATACAGTATTCCCCTACTGCAGCTGCGGTGCCCAACTCGATTATCGTCCGCTCCATCTGAAATGAAAACAAGAATGGTTAGTACATACGACGTAAGAGATAAAGTTAAAGTGGAGTAAATTCTAGTGTCGCAACGAACCTCCCCAATAGCGCGACGCATCGTCGCGGTCTGACTCATTAACCGACCAACGTCGGTAAACACCGTGTGGTCATCCCGATACGCTCCGGGTTGCGCTCCAAATACGCCAGGGCCAGCCAACTCGATACGTTGTCACCTCTCGGAATTCGAAAGGTGAGCCCGTCCTTTATCAACACGAAGCCGGCCCGGCGTCCCATATCGAGCCATTCCTTAACCGTCAGTCTCGGGATATCATGTATACGGAAGGCATCGATAAATTCAGCGGTTAACCCACTTTTTTTGACGGGTTCCACAATCTCCAAGACGGTGGGACCCTCCGCCGGTCTTTTCCCCTTGTCCGGACGGTCGCCTTGGCTGGTCTCTCCCTCCGGACGGGTTTCTTGGCATATTTCCTCCACCACCGAGTCCATCGGTTGGTCCTCGCTAATCTCGCCCTCCTCGTCGTCCCCGATGATATCCACTAAGGTTTCGGCAAAGTCGTACATGCCCTCATTGAGGGTGGGCTCCTCAACAGCGTACTCTAATCGCCGAGACAAGGGGATTAGGTCTTCGGGACTCTCAGTAATTGCTGCAGCCGGCTCCTCATATACCGGCTCGGGATTGGCCACCGTTGCAGCAGGATGTGGTGGTGGAGTGTCGCATCTTATTTCCGCAGTCGGGGATGCCGCTTCTTGTAAACTTGACGCCAGCTCGGCCGCGACAGTTCGGTTCCGAGTCCCCGGTGGCGCCTCGAAGATGAGCTCATCATCCTGCGCAAGTGGGTCAAGGAGGAAATTCAGCCTGTCCCCCTTCTTTGTCAGATCCTTAGCTGGAGCCATTATTTTATCTGCAAGACAAGTAAGTAAAGTGAGAAACGCGAAATGAAAATTTGAAACAAGTTAAATCAAGTTCCTAAGGTTCTTTCCTATGGAATATCAAGTTTAGCCCCGATATGAATATACGGTTCAAATAGCTAGTAGCTCTCTACTAAAATGGGGAGGGACTGGAAGGAGGTTGAAAGCAACCAGGATCGAGGCGTAGAATAAGGTTTTCACGGTCCAGTCAGCGCCGTCGGACCTAGCGCAATCGAGTAGTGCCTTCCTCAGAGGTCTCGGAAGGGCCGTAGTCTTCGGGAAAAAATGGTTCCCCTTCAACGGGGAACCGCCAAGGAAGACTCAAGGGAGACAGCCTCGTATCCCCCACACTGCAGACAAAGAAGAAATGTTTCTTCCATTCGTGGTTGGAGTGTGGTGCAGAAAAAGGGAATGGGATCGTCTTGTGCCTCGGGCGGAAAAATATACAACCTTGGGCACCAAAATTGACGGCAGCACCGATGTAGAATATTTGGAAGAAAAGGTCTATAGTCGGAGGAATACAATTCACCTCCAAAAATATTATGAAGGCGACGATAAGAGAAACTGAATTTGGGGTCAGTTGGAAAAGATGAATTTGTAGATGCGAGAGCAATTCTACAAGGAAATGATGAAGAGGGAAGCGAAGGCCACATTCTAAGTGTTCAAGAGAAACAGTGTGGGTGGCGATCGGAGGTGTCAAGAGACGGTCGCTAGGTCCAGGTTGGTATAGCACACAATCGGAAGGGAAATAATATTGCTCGAGAAACGATCTCCACTTCCGAGCATGCATGCTATAAGGTTGGTTAAAGGACTTAAGGGCTTTAACCGCGGAGCTTTGAGGGCCGAGGGTGTTTTCAAGACGAGCGACCCTCTCGAAAAAATGAGAATTTATTGTGGAAAGGCAAGGAGGAAAAGGGGCTGAGATCGAATCGAAACTCCCCGGATTGGATGAGGAGTTTGAATGGTTTGAAGATGAGGTGGCGGTGCCCGAAGATTCGGTGCGATCGGAAGACAGGTAAATTTAATTCAAATTTATTTTTTGAAATTATTTTTTACAAATTTTAAGTCCTGAGTCGCGACGTATGGAGAATTCGTCGCGATATGTACAGTACTCGCGAGTAGCACAGTGTTCGCGAGATAAGGTTATCAGTCTGTTCTGAGGAGTCGCGACTTACTGCAGTTTCGTCGGGAGTGGCACAGTATTCGCGAGTTCTGGTCGCGAGAGTCAGTGCACGATATGTCGCGGATAGCACAATGAATGCGATAGGTCGCGAGTGTTCAGGAGTCCGCGCGAGAGAGTGAATTGTGAGGAGCGAACAGTGTATTTATAGGGGCAGAATCCCGAGTCGGAAAATCTTGAAATTTTCATCCGAGCTCAGAATCTGACATGCTTAGTGTCAAAACGATCGTATCGACGAGAGAATTTCAACCGTGCTAAGGATTTCCTCGGCGGGGCTCCAGAACGATAATCGGCTTTCGAGACGAGCTGTTGATATATGGTTTACGACTCAGACTCTGAATCTGAAAACCATAGGACTATTGATATTACCCGAGTATATTCTCTTGTGTTTATCCTTACCCAGGGGCTCGTCCGACGTGGTTATTCGTATTTTTGGTATTTTCATATTTTTATCGGATGGCATTCTCAAGTGGTATTCTGGCTCGTTGGGCCCCGTATAAAGTTTCTGTAAGCATTTTGAGATGTTTCGGGTCATTTCATCCCCGGACGGGGCTAGGGGTATTTTCGTAATTTGCCACCCGGGAGCGCACCGGTCGGGTGCAATGATGTTATGTGGCTGCGTATTCGCTATCTGAAGGCAAAGAACTGACATACGAGGTTCTCGGGAATTTTCTGATCATATTTCCGACTAATATCTTGTCCGGGTTGGTTTCCGAAGCTTCGGGATCAACATGGCATTTATTATATTATAATTGGGAATATTTAATTATTTTGGGCTAAGTGAAGTAAACTAGGCTTATGGGCTCAAGTGAGTGGGTTTTGGGCTGGATTCTCTATAAATACAAGGTTCGGTGCACTTGGCCAGAGTCGAACTTTTATCACTCTTCCCAAGGCAGAACTTTAGCTCCGACTCGCGTCCAAACGCGTCCAGCCGCGCCCAATCGTGCCTGGCCGCTCCCAGCCGTGCCCAACCGCGCTTAGCCGTGTCCAGTTGCGCAGAGCCGCGCCCAGTCGTGCCTAGTCGCGACCAATCGAACGCGAAAGCAGAACTGCCTGCCTGCACTGTTCACTCGCGTCTAGTCGAACGTAACTGACACTGTTCACTCGCGTCCAGTCGAACGGAACTGACACTGTTCACTCGAGCCCAGTGGAACGCGACTGCAGATTTTATCATTTCTCGAGCCACTTTTGTCCGTATTATCATTATCACCTCATTGTACTTGTACCGCTTGACTATTATAGTGGAAACCAAGGTAGAGCTTTGCTCTCCCGAGTACGTAATCTCACACATTGTGGGCCCAACCTCGTATATTGCTCGTGTCCTCACAACAATCTAATTTCGAGTAAATTATAAATTGACTGATCTAAAAATAAATACCCAACATATTTTTAGACTAGATCAAGCTTGTTCACCACTGACATAACCGAGCGCCCAACAATAACTTGCTTCTATCTCTTTGACTTATCCAGGCGGCATCCCGAGAATGGGCGACGGACACAACGTTGTTCGAGACAAAGATAACTCATCATGTGAGACGGTTTTACCAACTTATCAAATGACTATTATGTGGCATGGTCGAGACAAATGTCTTTCTTTACTTACTATCCAAAATGAATCCACTTCGTATTCCACTTTACAATCTTTCTCAAGAATTTTTTAACGTTTAACTTTGCTCATTCACCAATAAGCAAACTATCGTGCCATAAGCTATCATAGCTACCATTAATGAGACATCTTAATCATCAAATACGCAAATATCATTGCCATTAAATATCCTTTGACAAACATTTTTTTCAGAATATTCGTGTTTGTGGGCCACTTCTTCGATCACTTTGATTACAACTAGGAGTCCCCAGTCTTATCCGAATGGGGAATATGGGGAATATTTGGCCATTCTGATCGTTTATCCGAATGAAATCTATGAACACGATCCATCGGCATGCATGTGCATATGATTAAGCCAAACGATAGATTTTTCGGACAATGGTCCTTTTTATAGGGGCATCACTTTACAATTTCAATAATATCTGAGAGTGTCCGATCATAACTAATGAGAATTAGTACCACATAACTATCACTTTGTCAGTTTGTCCGTAAATTAAAATAAGCAATCATAAATAATGATGTTCGTACTACAGGACCGTACTAGGTCAGTTTAACAAATGAAATCATCTCATAACTTGACTTCATAAGTTCTCCGATAATAAACACATGGCTTCATAATTTTCTGCGATACAGAAAATTTTTCTTCTGTATCCCGTAACGGGGTTAAATAACATGGGTCTTTGTTTCCCCGGTCATCAAAACATGTATAGTACCAAGAGAAGATATTGTAATCGTGACAACATTACATAACTATTCTCTTCAACTTTTCCTTTAAAGAAAATAATCACTCGGTCTATTCTTGTCAATATATAGTTTCACATATACAATCACTTTCATGAGACTCACTATCATAAGATCTTAAATCACCTATTTTAATAGGACTAAGGTAGGTTCATCGAAATTCGACCTTTTGTATTTTCCTACTAACATGATTATTGACCAATGTTTCTCATCATTGAGCCCAACGAATGCAACACTTATGACGTCTTTGAATGCGCAAAATTAAACCCAAGGGTTTCCGAGGAGGAGTGGAGATAGAAACGAATCATTATTTATATAATCTTTCCAACCTTCAAAAGCCAACAGACTATTCACGAAGGAATGTCAAACTTTCCTCCATTGATAACTTATCAACTTTTGTTCATCAAACATCATAGGACCAAGGAAATTTCATGCTTCCACATAGAACGCACCTCTAGGAATGTTCAACTTTATTGAACACCTCATCAATATACTAAACTATTCGCTCAAATATTGGTCATGATTACTTTCATACCGATTTTTATATGTATACCATCACTATTGACTTCCACACATTCTTCTATATCACGTCTTTAAATATTGACTTTGTCGATTGTTGGTATGTGGAACCATGCTTTCTATAAACCAAAAGACGTAATTGAGAAACTTTAATCCGGCCGAATAAACTAGTATGTCAATTGCGGTGGTAGATATAGGTCCTCCGACAATGTATCACTTAACTGAGTGAAATCAATACAAGCTCTTTAGCTATTATTCGACTTTGGAGCCATTAGTAGGTCTGTGACCGATTATGTGTGTTTCACAAGTTTGACGAGCCCTACTTGAAACAAAATTTCCACATCTTCAATAATTACCTCTTCATTTTCACGGGAGAACATCCGCTTGTATCAAGGAATTCCTTTTCGTTTTATGTAAAACCCTCTTAATAATAGAGGTTCCACCTTTATATCATTTTCATTTTTCTTCCAGAACTAAATTGCACCATGTTAATCAACTCGTTATTTCTATTTAGAATATCACCATATAAATGTATTTCTTTGCATTAGACACATTCAAACCACTTCGGAACATAACAATAGGAAAATATTTTTCTGACACCTGATTTCCCTTCATCTTTTTATTACTGATAAGGTATGGAATTTCACCATCAAAGTGGGATAGAGATACGATAGCTCCGATTAGATTTAAAGCATTTCTAGCACGTGTAATATTATAAAGGAGGATAAGAAGATCCACCACTACGAATTTCGTTAATAAATTCCTTGATATTTCTTGATATCCCAATGTGACTGGGAGAATCAAAGATCGTTCGGGAGTAACACAATTGTTGTTAAACAAGACTTACTTAATATGTTGTTTATTAGTTCTATGCCAAGACATCCGCTAGAAAGCATATATGGTCAATATACACGTCAGCTCGATAATGTCATAGATGAATTAAGAAAGCATGCTCAATAATCATAAATTTCCGGATGAATATCATTCCGGCGATCATTAAAATAACACAATTGGACATCTCTTTCGTGAACTCCAATAGGCATAGTTTGATAGTGGTTGATACTTCTGAATACCAAAAAACCATAATTCTTGGGATCTCGTTAGATGACTAAAAAAGGTAACGTTGATAGATAACTCCATAAATGAATTTGGAAAGATAAATTAATAACCAATGTCAGATACGGTGATGCTACGACTAATAACCAATTGCAAGAAGTCCTAATGAATATTATTCGGGATGAAAACCATTTTGGATAGTGAAGTAAATCGAACAGATGAAACTTGACGATAGATTAGAATAATCCGAACTAATACCATTTCGGATGATTAGGAAAAATAATTAGATGCTTGCTGCCTTCACTTTATGCTCATTGTTATCAATAAATTGATCATCGGATTAAGATTTAATTTCATTCGTTCAAGCTTAACAAATTTCTTGAATTCCAAATCGTCAATTCTAATTCCGAGGGCTTTCATTATCACAGACCCACATGATCCGAACAGAGAATACTTATCCTCAAGATATGTTTAATTTCTCAAACAACAAGGAAACTACGGTGATCCGATTACTTCAAGAAATGCTCGAATATTCTTGAATGATAGATAAAAGATCCGCACAATTCGTAAAACCATTCAGGAAGGCTTGATTACTGAATACGTATGCTGCCACATAAATATACGCCCCACAGATCTTTCAATAACACAGCTCCACGCCGGAGTTCCATTTTGTGATCCTATGATAACTTCAAGCGTTCTTTAGTTATTCGTTGATGACAATATTGTCATTTTAACCACTTCTTTACTATTTATATTTGTAGTTTCTCCTTCATTCATCAATGTTGTCTCATCCACAGTAGTTCTCGTATATTGCCATAAATTGTTCCGAAAGGCACACTCTTCAACTCTGCAATTTGAATATNAATATTCGAAAGCAATTTAAAACAAAGTTCGAAACATTAAAGTGTGACTGCATAATTTAGAGTGTTCTCCGAAGGACAGGACTCTATCACCGGACAACCCACGACCTCCTTCCCAGTCCCTATCATATCTCACCTGCGTCACCTACAAAATCTGTAAGACGGTCACAATCTATTAAAGGAAACTTGACACACACTACACATTATCTTTCTTACTTCTAAGATACGTCATACACACACACATGAACCATTTCACTTAACCGTTTTCTTATTTCCCTCTTCTTTTACCCTTATCATTTCCATCATTCATTAACTTTTCTGTTGCCGAGATTAACATGCTCGGTGCATGTCCCGCCCAAGCCAACCGTTAGCTGTTGGATGACTCGACGGGCCATATGCATCCCTTCCCCGGGTGGGTACTTAGGCGCTACCCCTTTTTCCACCTGGATCCGTTCCGCCCTCTTCGTACGTATCTTTTCCTCTTTGGAACTTATCTTTCCCTTCATCAGGCATGCCCTTCCTTTGGCGAATCGTGTACTAGGCACGATGCCGGGTTCGGTCGGACGGTCCAATCATCCTCACCCCGAGTCTTATTATCATTTATCTCGTTCATTCGTATCATTTCTTCCTTCTTTATTAACCCAATCCCATTCCTTAAGTCTGAACCTTCCCTTACTATATTGTGTTCACTCCGCTTACCTGTTGCTTTCGCTTGTTATGATTAGACGTCGTATCTCTTTCCTTCACGATTAGACGTCGAAATGCGACGAAAACACCCTAATTGTGTATTTCCGCGATAAAACCCTTCTGTTCCTCAAATACGCGATAAAAATACTCTAACCCTGAAATCCGCGACAAAACAACACGTAATTCAGTTTCCGCGACAATTTTGCAAGCTCTGAAAATCCGCGACAATTTTCCTCTTTGAAATTTTCCGCGATAATATTCAACATGGGATTTTTCCGCGAAAAAGTTCTTACCCAAAAATCCGCGATAAAAATTGACGTTCAAATTTTCGCGACCAAAAGACACAGGAAGGAAATTTTTGCGATAATTTGATGTTTTGGCGTTTTTTTCCGTACGTTTTTGCGGTTTAGAGATAAATGGCTTGGGTTTTTGGCTTTCTAACCCCTATTTATAGACATTTTAACTTCCCTAATTCACATTTTGACCCCTCCTTCTTTTTCATTTTTCCCTCTCCTTTATTTCATGTTTTTCATTTAAAACTTTTCGTTTCCTTTTACGTTCTTTCGTTCCAGTATTCCTCATTATCTCTCGTCTAGACTTCACCGTTACGTTCCCTACTATTTGTTTCGACATACCTTTTTCTCGGCTATTACATCCTTCCCTACTCATTTTGAGTTTCGTCCCGAAACTCGTGCGTACCAATCTTCCATTTACTCCGGCGCTCTCTGCCTAATTTCCCGTTACGTTTCCCATGTAGCTTCCCTCTCTCCTTGATTGGACCATTGTACCTTCACCATGGGGATTTGTTTTTTTCTGAGCCTTCTTTCCTGTCTGCCTAGGATCTTTACTGGGACTTTCTCGTACGTTAGTTCCGGGGTTATCTCTATGGGTTCCCCCACACATTCTTGGATCCCTTCAGTCACCTTTCTCTCTCAGTTGGGATACGTGGAAAACGTTGTGTATTCCCCTCATCTCTTCCGGAAGCTTTAGCTGGAATGCTAGGTTTCCGATTATTCGTTCCACCTCGTATGGTCCGATGTACCGAGGACTCAACTTCCCTGTCCTTGTGGTCCTTAATACCCCCTTCATCGGTGATATCTTCAGATAAGCGTGATCCCCATCTTTTAGCTCCAGAGGTCTCCTTTTTGTGTCTGCCCAACTTTTGTATCGATCCTGTGCCGCCTTAATGTTCTTTCGTATCATGACCACCTTTTCAACGGTGACTTCTACCAATTCTGTTCCCGTGGTCTTTCTCTATCCCACCTCATCCCAGCATAGTGGTGTACGAGACTTCCTACCGTACAGTGCCTCATATGGAGCCATGTCAATGCTGCTCTGAAAACTATTATTATATGCAAATTCTACCAGTGGTAGGAAATCTTCCGAACCTCCCTTAAACTCCAACACACATGCCCGTAACATATCCTCTATAATTTTGTTCGTTCTCTCGGTCTGACCATCCGTCTGTGGGTGGTAGGCTTTGCCAAAATTTAGATGTGAACCTCGGATCCCGGTCTCACACAATATTTACTGGAACTCCATGTAACTTGACTATGTTATCCACATATATTCGGGCTAGCCTGCCCACTATGTACGTTGTCTTGACTGCTAAAAAGTGAACCGCCTTCGTAAGACGGTCAACCACTACCCATATTGCGTCATTCTTCCGTGGGCTCTTGGGTAGTCCTACCACAAAATCCATGCCGATGCTATCCCATTTCCATTCTGGAATTTCTAAAGGTTGTAGTTCGCCCCCCGGGCGTTGGTGTTTGGCCTTAACTCATTGGCAGTTTTCGCATTTGGCCACAAAGTTGGCAATCTCGTTTTTCATTCCATTCCACCACCAGTGCGTCTTTAGGTCTCGATACATCTTAGTACTTCCTGGGTGAACTGAGAATGCTGAACTGTGTGCTTCCGTCATAATCTTCTTTCTTAACTCTGGCCTGTTTGGTACCCATATACGTTCATTCATTCGGATTAGCCCGTCGCTTCCTTTGCTTATTTCCCATTTATCGGTTCTGTCCCCCCCTTTTCGCGTCACGGGTTTCTCAGGGTCCGATATCTGTGCTTCTAGTACCTCCTCCAATATCCCTGGCTTCGCGGTAATCATCCCTAACATGACTGTGGTCGATTCTACCATTTCCAGTTGCAGGCTCTCCATTTCCTTAATCAATGTGTTGGCTAGCGCACCATGAGTCTTTCTGCTCAATGCATCGGCTACCTGGTTTGCCTTTCCGGGGTGATATTGGATGTCTAGATCATAATCTTTTATCAGTTCCAACCATCTCCGTTGTCTCATATTAAGTTCCTTCTGGGTGAATAGGTACTTCAAACTCTTGTGGTCGGTGAAAATCTCGCATTTCACCCCGTACAAGTAATGTCTCCAAATCTTGAGTGCGAATACTACCGCGTCTAATTCCAAATCATGTGTCGGGTAGTTTAGCTCATGTATCTGCACCTGACGTGATGCATATGCTATAACTTTCCCCCCTTGCATCAGTACACACCCGAGTCCTTCTTTCGAAGCGTCGCTGTATACCGTGAAATCCTGCCCTGGTGTGGGTAATACTAGTATTGGAGCAGATGTCAGTTTCGTTTTGAGACATTCAAAACTCTCTTCGCATTTCTCGTCCCACGTATACCTCGTTTCCTTTCGGGTCAAATTTGTCAACGGTTTAGCAATCCTTGCGAACCCTTCGATGAATTTCCGGTAGTACCTGGCTAAACCTAAGAAACTCCTTACTTCCCGAGCATTTGTCGGCCTTGGCCAATTCATAATTGTTTCTATCTTTGTTGGGTCTACCGTCACCCCCTACTGATATTACGTGGCCTAGGAAAGCTATGCTGTCCATCCAGAATTCACACTTGTTGTATTTGGCATATAACTTTTCCTGTCTGATAGTCTGTAACACTATTCTCAGATGTTGCTCGTGTTCTTCCTGGTTGCGAGAGTAAACTAGGATGTCGTCAATGAACACCACCACAAACTTGTCTAGGTATTGACGAAACAGCTGATTCATCAAATCCATGAAAATTGCTGGGGCATTAGTTAATCCAAACGGTACCACCGTGCATTCGTAATGGCCGTACCTCGTTCGAATGGCTATCTTCGATATGTCTCCTTCTCTTACTCGAACTTGATGGTACCCTGACCTCAGGTCTAATTTTGAGATTACCTTTGCACCTTGTAACTGATCAAACAAGTTGTCGATCCTTGGCAACCGGTACTTATTCTTTATCATGACCTTGTTTAATTCTCTGTAGTCGTAGCACAATCTTAACTCGCCGCTTTTCTTTCTTACAAACAATACTGGTGCTCCCCAAGGGGAATTGCTTGGCCTTAGAAATCTTTTTTCCAATTGCGACTCAATCTGTTGCTTCAGTTCTTGCATTTCTCGGGGTGCAATTCGGTATGGGGCCTTAGAAATCGGTTGCGTTCCATGGAGTAGTTCTATTCTCATTTCTACTTCTCTCTGAGGCGGTTGCCCCGGCAGCTCGTCGGGAAATACATCGCTATATTAACAAACTACTGGAACGGACTCCAATGGTGTCCCTTCCTTCTCCGTCGTGACAAATGCTAGCCAGTTTGATCGATCCATATATTCCTCCTCCTCACCGTTATTGATTCTCCGACCATGTCCTGTCTCCCTTCTCGGGGCGACCTAAATGTGATAGTACTTTCCCGACATCTTACTTGCGCATCGTACTTAGATAACCAATCCATTCCTAGTATGGCATCAAATCCCATATCCCTTATCTCAATCAAATATGCCTCTGTTCGCACTGTGTCCACTTCTACCGTGCACCCTTTGTAGATTCTATTTGCCTCCATCGCTTCGGATCCCGGTGTTTTTACTTTGATTTTAGCGTTACTTCCCGTTATTCCAAACCGTTTTGCTAACTTCTCCGACACAAACGAGTGTGGCGCCCCACAGTCAAATAATATGAAAGTTGTAAAGCCGTTAATAAGTAGTGTACCTGCGACGACGTCCTCAGCCTCCGAGGCCTGTTCCTTGTTCACAGCAAACACTCGAGCATTTCCAGTAATTCTCTCTCTCACTCTGTTTTCGGTTACCTCGGTTTCGATCCTCCTTCTCGTTGGGCAGTCCTTGGCAAAATGTCGTTCCTGGCCTCACTTGAAACAGCTGTTAGTTCCTGCGCGACAGTTCTTTCCGCATTTGGTACACGCAGGCCTGATCGGTAGTCCTGGTGTTGATCCGAAACCCTTTGTAGTGGTCTTTCCTTTCCATTCTCCCCGTCCTTGAACTTCGTTCTTTATAGAGTTCTTAGTGCGTTCCTTATCCATTCTCCGTAACCCTCCGTCAACTCGGACTGCCGCCGCCACCAAACTAGAAAATTCTTCATCATCGCGGCCATACATAGTCAGTTTCACTTTCTCATTCAGTCCTTCCGTGAAGCGGTGCAACTTTTCCTGTTCACTCCCCATGATCTCGGGGGCGTACCTGCCTAGCTCAATGAATTCTTGCATGTATTCCATAACGGGGCGGTTTCCCTGAGTCAGTCTGTCAAATTCGGCCCTCTTATCTTTCTTATGTCCTTTCGGCACGTAGTAGTCCAAGAACGCATTCTTAAACTTTGCCCAAGAGATAGGCCCATCCTTCAATAATGCGGCCGACACACTCCCCCACCATCGGGCGGTACTACCATCGAACCATAGTGGGGCCAATCCTGTCCTAAACTCCTCTGGGGCGTCGATCAGTTCGAACTTCTCCTCAAGGCGGAAAATCCACGCTTCCGCATCTCCCATCTTATCCCCCATGAAGCTGTTCATCCCAACCTTCTTTAATGCCTCGTTGTAGTACATCCTACGCTTTTCGGGCCTTGCCCCTAGTTCCATTTGCACGAAGTTTCCCCTCTCCGCCTATCCCTTTCTTATTGCGCTAACTAGGGAACTTGCCATGGTCTGAAATAGGTCCCTGTGGCTTTCCTGACTAAACGTGAGAGGCGTCGATGAATCCGCAACCGGAGTCTCTGTCGCCGTTGCCTGTTCTGATGCGTTGCTATCCTCTTCTCGGTTTCCATGCGATCTCGTTCTAGGCGCCATTCCTACATTAAACATTCGTTATATCTTACTCCTATTCATGTCATCCGTTACATTCTATGCCCATCCCTTCCTATGGTAGGTTGTCCTCCTACAAGTTTTCCTAGACTCTTCTACGTAGGATCGCACGGTTAACGTTTTAGTAATGATGTTACGCTCTGATACCATTTGTAACGCCCTCAATATGGGCCTAGTTGTTTTAAAAACAATACGATAAATAAACGGAAATATTCGAATGCAGATTTAAAACATAGTTCGAAACATGAAAATACGACAACATAATTTAGAGTGTTCTCCAAAGGACCGGACTCTATCACCGGACAATCGACGACCTTCTTCCCTTTTCCCTCTCATACCTCGTCCGCGTCACCTACAAAATCTGTAAAGCGGTCACAATTTATTAAAGGAAACTTCACACACGCTACTCGTTATCTTTTCGTTTCTTAATTAAACCGTACACGCACACGTGAATCATTCCACTTAACCGTTTTCCTTATTTCCCTCTTCTTTTTCCCTTATCATTCCCATCATTCATTAACTTTACTGTTGCCGATATTACATGCTCGGTTCATGTCCCGCCCAAGCCAACCGTTATATGTTGGATGACTCGACGGGCCATATGCTTCCCTTCCCCGGGTGGGTACTTAGCCGCTACCCCTTTTTCCACCCGGATCCGTTCTGCCCTCTTCGTACGTATCTTTTACTTTTTAGAACTTACCGTTCCCTTCATCAGGCATGCCCTTCCTTTGGCGAATCGTGTACTAGGCACGATGCCTGGTTCGGTCGGACGGTCCATCCTTCCTTACCCCGAGTCTTATTATCATTTATCTCGTTCATTCGTATCCTTACTCCCTTCTTTATTAATCCAATCCCGTTCCCTAAGTCTGAACCTTCCCTTACTATATTGCGTTCACTCCACTTACCGTTTGCTTTAGCCTGTTATAATCTTCCCGTGCTTTCCCTGCATTTCGTAACAGGTCTTAGTTATTCGAATTCTAACGTTATTATCTTATTGTTAACTATGTGATTACCGTAGACCTTACGTGTCCTTTTCCTCCCACGATCCGACTTCGGGACGTACCGAAAACACTAAAACTTAGTATTTCCGCGACAATTCTACTTCTACCCTGAAATCCGCGATAAAAATACCCTAGGATTAAAATCCGAGATAATATTGCACTGGGATGAAATTCGCGATAATTTATGCCTTACTGGAAATAGGCGACAATTTTACTCTTCGTAAATTTTCGCGACAATTTTGCCTTCGTAAATTTTCACGACAATTTTACTCTTCCAAATTTTCGTGACAATTCTTGCCTCTAAATTTTTCGCGATAATTTTTTTCCCTTGGATTTTTTCGCGACAATTTCCTTCTTCGTCCCAATTTTCGAATTTTCGTGTCTTAATGATGATTAACTCGTTTTTGGGCCTCCTCACCCTTATTTATAGACATCCTAACTTTTCTAATTCACACTTTAACCCCTCCTTCCTTTGCTTTTTACCCCCTTTTAATCTTTTTCTTTACATTTCTATTTTTCATTTCCTTTTACGTTCTTTCGTTCCCGTATCCCTCATTATCTCTCGTCTAGACTTTTATCGCTACGTTCCCTACTATTTGTTTCATTGTACCTTTTTCTCCGCTATTACAGGTATTGTAACGACCGTTATTTGGGCCTAGTTGTTTTGTTAAAACATGATAATTAAAACGGAAATATTTGAAAGCAATTTAAAACATAGTTCGAAACATTAAAGTACGACTGCGTAATTTAGAGTGTTCTCCGAAGGACTGGACTCTATCACCGGACAACCGACGACCTCCTTCCCCGTCCCGATCATATCTCACCTCGTCACCTACAAAATCTGTAAAGCGGTCACAATCTATTAAAGGAAACTTCACACACACTACACATTATCTTTCTTACTTCTTAATTACATCATACACACACACATGAATCATTTCACTTAACCGTTTTCTTATTTCCCTCCTCTTTAACCCTTATCATTTCCATCATTCATTAAATTTTCTGTTGCCGAGATTAACATGCTCGGTGCATGTCCCGCCCAAGCCAACCGTTAGCTGTTGGATGACTCGACGGGCCATATGCATCCCTTCCCCGGGTGGGTACTTAGGCGCTACCCCTTTTCCCACCTGAATCTGTTCCGCCATCTTCGTACGTATCTTTTCCTCTTTAGAACTTATCGTTCCCTTCATCAGGCATGCCCTTCCTTTGGCGAATCGTTTACTAGGCACGATGGCGGGTTCGGTCGGGCGGTCCATCCTTCCTAACCCCGAGTCTTATTATCATTTATCTCGTTCATTCGTATCATTTCTTCCTTCTTTATTAACCCAATCCCATTCCCTAAGTCTGAACCTTCCCTTACTATATTGTGTTCACTCCGCTTACCGTTCGCTTTAGCTTGTTATAATCCTCCCGTGCTTCCCCTGCATTTCGAAACAGGTCTTAGTTATTCGAAATCCGACGTTATTATCTTATTGTTAACCATGTGATTACCGTAGACCCCACGTGCCCTTTTCCTCTCCCGATCCGACGTCGAGACGTAACGAAAACACTTAATTCCACTTTTTTCACGAAATTCGCGACAACTCTATGCTGAAATCACAAATCCGCGATAATTTCACCTTTGGTCCGATTTCCGCGATAATATTGCACTTGTCACGTTTTTCGCGATANTCAGCAACGATTTTAGAACTCTCAGATGAGTCAAAAATAATGACTATGATCCATTATCAGCCGTCTATCAGTATGGCAGAGAGACAGACCGCCGAAGTTGCAAGCTTGGAACTCTCAAATGATACATGGTTTTTATTAGATGCAGTAACAGACGAACCCTCTTGGAAGGATGTCATTGTCAATTATTTGGTTAAGAGAGAATTGCCTGCAAATGAAGGCAAAGCCCGTAGGACTATGCAAAGAGCCACCAACTTTGTCTATATAGACGAGAAGTTGTATAAAAAGAATTTTGGAGGACCATATCTTCGATGCTTGTCCCCAGTGCAAGCAAAAGCCGTTATGGAAGAAGTTTACGCTGGGGACTGTGGGGACCATTCGGCAGGTCGATCTTTGGCGTTATAAGTCAAGAGAGCCGGGTATTTTTGGCCAACACTAGTAAAAGATTGTGTGAATTTAGTTCGAACTTGTTCTGCTTGCCAGTTCCATTCGAACGTACATCATGTGCCGAGAGCGACTATGAAACCTTTACCTACCACATGTCCTTTTGATACATGGGGCATCGACATTCTTGGCCCTTTTTCGAATGCACCTAGCCAAAAGAAATTCTGTATTGTGGCCGTAGAACACTTCTCTAACTGGGTAGAAGTCGAAGCAGTATCCCGAGTTCGGGAACAAGAAGTCATAAGTTTTCTTTGGAGATATATTGTTTGACGATTCGGAATTCCCAGGATTTTGGTATCAGATAACGGTACACAATTCTCGGGTAAGCGTGTAAATAAATGGTGTGAGTGCTATTAAATTCAACAACGGTTTACATCTGTTGCCCATCCGGAGACGAACGGGCTTACAGAGGTTATTAATCGCATTATCTTACAGCAACTAAAGACAAGGATAGACCAATCCAAAGCATCATGGGTGGACGAGTTGCATAATGTAATGTGGGCATATCGAACGTCATCGAGATCTACCACAGGATTTAATCCTTTTTCATTAGTGTATGGCTCCGAAGCCGTTTCCCCTGCAGAAGTAACTATTTTATCCGAGAGAGTTATTGCTTACGATGAGGTATTAAATGAAGATATGCGACAGTTTGATCTTAGTTGCATCGATGACCTTAGAGAAAGAGCGGCTATTCAGATGGAAGTGTGTAAGAAGAGAATGGTTAAAAGACACGATAAAGAGGTTCGTCCAGTGTTATTGATGGCTGCGGACTTGGTCCTAAAAAGAGTTGAAGTATCGAAACATGTTGGTAAGTTTGATCGAAAGTGGGAAGGTCCATACCAGGTAACGAAGGTGGTTAGAGAAGGAACGTATAAGATTGCGAATATGAGCGGAGAGGAGCTGCCACGGACTTGGCATATTTCCAATTTGCGCAAGTATTATGTATAGACGTGACTTTTCAATCTTATTAAAATAAATATTCCCCTCATT
The DNA here is from genome assembly GCA_009725065.1 of Utricularia reniformis. Taxonomy (NCBI): domain Eukaryota; kingdom Viridiplantae; phylum Streptophyta; class Magnoliopsida; order Lamiales; family Lentibulariaceae; genus Utricularia; species Utricularia reniformis. The sequence continues at coordinate 443,142 of RWGZ01000666.1, forward strand.
TTTCATCATATTCTGAACTTTTAACATCCTTTTTGAAGATACGAGGTCAATCGGCTAGGGGACTGGTAAGATGGGAGTTAGGTTCATTGCACTTTAGTTTGATGGAGGATGAAAAATTAAATAACGTAGGGTAGATTAGAAGTGTAATGTACCGCCTGTCGCATAGTCGATCAACCTCAAACCTCATCAAACTGGATGTTGGGTCAAAACATTTTTAAAACGAAAAGTCTCTGTCTGCAGCAGAATCGTCTATACATTTATGTTGTTGGAATATGCCAAGGGGCCCGATTATTTTATAGCATGACTCAGTGGCACACGGGAGCCTTTGCACCCGACTCCTCCATGACACGCCGTCGAGGGTCGCACCCTCGCCAGAGGCCGGTCATAGTCCGCAGTAAAAGAGGACATCCGCCTCCTCCGCGATCCTAAAAAGACCATTTAGTCCAAGGAAAACCTCACCACTTCCATCTGGATTGTGAGGATCCTCTAGTGCGAGGCGCCCGAGCTACCCGAGTTGGAGTGAAAAATTTACGCCAGTCTAAGGATTGTACCCTGAAACTGGCGCTACTTCTATTTGGGCAGCGAAGGTTTCCTACGTTTACATACTTTTGCATAGGAGAACGGGAAATGTCCGATGGGTGATGGTGGAGTGTGCTAGCTAGTGTAAAGCATAGTGACATCCGTCTCTCCCGATGGTTAAGTGAGTAAAACCTCTTAACGTGAGGGACTCAATCCGTCTAGGCGGAAGTGAAATATTTACGTCATACTAAGGATTGTACCCTGAACCTGACGCTACTTCCACCTAGATAGTGAGAGCCCCCAACGCTTTTCGGTAAAGTGCGGGAAAGGTCCATATATGAGGATGATGATGTAGCGTTCAAGCAAGTGTAAAGCATAGTGACATCCGTCTCCTCCGTTGTCCTATTAGGACCTTTTAGTCCGGTGTACTGGATCCATCTAGGCAGAAGTGAAATATTTACATCAGTCTAAGGATTGTACCCTGAACCTGACGCTACTTCCACCTAGATAGTGAGAGCCCCCAACGCTTTTCGGTAAAGTGCGGGAAAGGTCCATATATGAGGATGATGATGTAGCGTGCAAGCAAGTGTAAAGCATAGTGACATCCGTCTCCTCCGTTGTCCTATTAGGACCTTTTAGTCCGGTGTACTGGATCCATCTAGGCAGAAGTGAAATATTTACATCAGTCTAAGGATTGTACACTGAACCTGATGCTACTTCCGTCTAGATGGCGAAGGCTCTCCGGTGTGAGGCACCCGATCTATCTGAGTAGGAGTGAAATATTTACGCCACTCTAAGGATTGTACCATGAACCTGGCGCTACTTCTATTTAGGTAGTGAAAGTTTCCTACGTTTACTTACCCTTGCGGAGGAGAACGGGAAAGGTCCAGATGTGATACATGTAATTGTTGCGTTTCGTGATAGTATGTGAGGCGGAAAGACATCCGTCTCCTCCGTTTGTCCCAGAGGGATCTTTGGGTCTAGGGTATTGGATCTGTCCAAACGGAAGTGAAAAATTTACGTCAGACTAAGGATTGTACCCTGAACCTGATGCTACTTCCAACTAGACAGTGAAGGTCCTCTAGTGCGAGACACATGAGCCGCCCGAATAGGAGTGAAATATTTACGCTAGTCTAAGGATTGTACCCTGAACCTGGCGCTACTTCTATTCGGGCAGTGAAGGTTTCCTACGTTTACTTTCTTTTGCGGAGGAGGACGGGAAAGGTCAAGCCTAGTAAAAATCGAACGATTATGGGTGCAATTTTATACCCGAAGGCGAACGTGATAGGCATTAGATGAGGCCCGTGGGTGCTTGTTGAGACCCGAGTTATGAAGTTAAGTTGGGCGCTAGTTGACGCCTGTGATTAATGGGTGCTACTCTAGACCCCGAAGTTGAGAATGGTATCGTATGGTCATTAAGTTCAGTGAAGGGACATCTGTTTTCTCCATTGTCCTAAAAACCAACAAAGCCGGGACGTTGGATCCGCGTGTGCGAGAGTGAAAAATTTACGTCAGTCTAAGAATTGTACCCTGAACCTGACGCTACTTTCGCACAGACGGTGAAGGCTCTCCCTGGCGCGAGGTACCCGATCTATTCAGGTGAGAGTGAAAAATACGTCAGTCTAAGGATTGTACCCTGAACCTTATGCTACTTTCACCTGGATCGTGAAGGTTCCCTACGCATATTTTTGGAGGAATTTGGGACAAGTCGGTCTAAATAAGAGGTGTTGGGCGCTTGGCAAGGCCCAACATCGGGTTTTCTGGAATTTAATATGTTATCGGTATTTTCATTTGTGATCAAGATGTTATGAGCTCGATCAACTTTTGATGCCAAATACTTACGAGTAATGGTCCTGATTATTGCTAAGGACTATCAACTTACCTTGAGAGAAATTGGACTACCGTTTCGAAGAATCCAAAGAATACTCTGTGATCTGGTTATTCATACAAGGGCTATTGAGGTGTTTGATTAACGGGAGGAAAACATATAAAGCAGAGCAGAAACAGTGGCAATTCATATTCAAAAGATAAAAGTCGCGGAAAAACATTAGATTGCGAGAAGCTAAAACTATAAGCCAGTTTAATTCTTGGCTTTTTTCTGGACCAACTTTAAAGTCTTCCCACCAGTTGTGGGCCTTTTCTTAGAGATCTGATTTCCCTCGCCAGAAGGTTCAGAATTCCTCTCTTGAAACTCGCAGAATCCTACCTCGTTAGGCTCTCGAGCTTCCGTGACCACGGCAAGAACATGATTCCTCGCCGCCTCCTCTTCTTCAAAGCTGTCAGCCTCAATTACCTCCCTCATCAGTTGGTCATAATAATCAGAGGAAATCTCCGGCAGGCGGGAATATAAAGTCGTCGAAGGCCCAGTTTCAGTCGGGATATCCTCAGCGTAGCATTCAGCAGCCAAAGTCTTCAGAAAGAAATTGTTCCATAGGGCCGAAAGGATCAGTACTAGTATCCCTTTTCTGAAGGAAGGAATCCTCCGCGAAACTGCCGGTTAGAGTGGGATTGAGGCGAGCCCTTTCTTCTTTGCTCAGTATACGCTGGGAGACTCTTTGTGTTTGCTGGGACCTCTTTTTGAAGAAATAATGATTTCCCTTAAGGCCCGCATAAGAGGTCAAGTTGCGGAATGTCGGGGATTTCACTACGAAGTCCCATGTGAATTTCTTAAGGACCGCTTTCAAACGCCGAGGCCATTTGGCAAGTTCAACCTTTAAGTTCATGCATTCGATCGTCTTCTCCTCGGCGATCCTCTCTGCTTTGCGCCGGGCTTCTATCTCCGCAAAATTCTTCCCTCTCGCTTCTTCCATTTGCTCCTTGATTCGGGAAATCTCGCTCATTTGTTGTTTAACTGTGTGGCGCTCACTAACCAAATGTTACGTCAATTCGGAGTATTGTACATGATGATCAGCCCGTTGACGTCCCATGGCTGATATGTGAGCACTTTTCTGGACACTGAGGGCCTTCTCATGCTCAGATTTCAACTTGTTTATTTCATTATCGTGTTTCTCCCTTTGATTACAAATGATCCGATCAGCCGCAACCCGGGCCTGCTCCCCTTCAAGCCCCTGTTCATCTAAATTCGAGTGGCGTAAGATACAATATTCGCCGATCGCTGCAACATGAGCCAAATCGGTCATCGTTTCCTGAATCTGCAAGTTAAAAATGAAGAATTATGATTTTATTCGGAAGTTGTAAGGTACATATATTATCGTATTACGTCATGGCCCGCTTTGATAAACGTCGTAGCATACCGCATCCCTCGACTGTAATCAGAGAAGACTATGTGATCAGCACGGTTGCAAGGGCGTTGTCGAGGATGCTGTCGCATGTATTCCACCGCCGCATACGTGCTTACCCGAACCCCCGGAGGGATCTTGTTTTTCAGTCCGTCTTCTAACATCGCATGTGCGGTCTCCACACCATCGTCATACCAGGCTTTTACTGACGATCGGGGGATATCACGAATCCTAAAATGGTCCAGAAATACGGCATCCATACCCCGGGTGCGGCGACTCCCCCTCGGGCCCTCTTCTTCTCCCTCTGCTGCAATTCCTTTACCCTTATCATGCCGTGAGGAACGACGGGACCCCGATGAGTGACGGGGCGAGCTAATCTCCTGTTCAATTGGTGGTGAATCTGGAACCGGTCGAAGGGCTTCAATAATTTCATATCCAGAGGCGGGAATCTCTCCTTCTTCAGCAAATCTCTCATCGACATCGCCCTCAATGTCAAAACCCCCCATACATGATCCTCGAAGTGGTGAAGAAAGCGGGAGTGGGGAACTCGTATTCCCGATTGTTTCTGTCGGAGGATCATCTACAGTTTAAGGGTCGCAGAGGATTTTATTTGATCCCCCCGAAGGAATCTCAGTGAGCATGTTCAAGGCCAGGTCTTCAGGATCCTCAATGGTATCTAAGAATTTTAGTCGGTCGTTGGAATCAGCACCTCTGTAAGCGGCCATTATTCGATTTGCAAGGATAGAAATACGAATAATACGTTATAAACGTGAAATTCCTTACTATGAGAATCATAGCATGTTAGCGAAACAAAGTCAAAGTTTGAATGCAGAAAACGGTAAAAGACGAGAAAGCGAGTGTCATGTTCTAGCACGTGGGTACCTAAGATATGGAAAGGAATATGAGGAGGAGCTTGCGCAGTCCGAGTAACAACCATGAGGGGTAGAGTGAAAAGAGTTTCAGCAGTCAAATTAGCGTGAAATTTTTCGAATATGCTTAAGAGTTGCTGAACAATAGCTCTACCTATAAGTTTCGAAGGTTTATGAATGGGACCGCACCAATCCGGAAATGAAAATTCAGTCTCAATAGGGAAACGCCAAGGCAGTGTAAGGGCGGGAACGCTAGGTTGTAAGGAACGAGAAGTCACACAAAAGTAACGATGTTTCCAATCATGATTGGATTTCGACAATGTGAAGCAGAAAGGACAGTTCTTGTCCCACAGATGTAGATAATAATACCCTAGAACCCTTTGAGAGGAATGGGGGACAATTTGGAAAAATCTAAAAAAGAGTTCAACGGATCTCTTTATTTTTGCGGCTGAGGTGAAAATGATGAAAGCTATGATGTAGCTGTAGGAATTCGGGTTCAGTTGGAAAAAATTAATCTTGAGGAAGCCTAGCATCTCCAGAATAAAAGGATGCAAAGGAAACCGGATCCCATTTCGAAGATGTTCCAAAGACACGGTACACCAACCAGGAGGCGGTGTTAATATTCTCCTGAGAGGCCCCGGGTGTTGGATGATAAATCCCTCCGGAAAGTAGTATTCAGACCTCAGCGAGGCCCAAGTGGTTTTCCCCATCCGAGCTTTTTGATCATACGACTCGAACTTTTTTACGATAAACTCATATTGTCCGCCCATCACTCTATAGCCCTCAAGGCGTTCATAAAATTCAAGGTTCGAAGTATGCGAGTTAATTTCAATTTGTTCGATGAATTCGGAATCGGAAGATCCGCTGGAAGACATTTATAATGCGAATCCTTATACTTTATTAGTTGTTTCCTAAGTCCAATTATCTTCGGGAACGAGAAACGCCACTCAAAATCGAAGTTCGAATCTGGATTTTAGCCAAGGCAAAATTCCGCGATAATTTTGCAAAGGATCAGATTTCCGCGATAATATTACATAGGATGGAAAATCCGCGATAATAATACAAAGGAGAGGAATTCCGCGATAAAGTTACAAAGGAGAGGAATTTCGCGATAAAGTTACGAAGGAGAGGAATTCCGCGATAAAAGCACAAGCACAGACATTCCGCGATAAAGTTACAAAGCACAAGATTTCCGCGTTAATGTTGCAAAGGCTAAAATCCGCGATAATTTACCAAGGTTTGTGGTATCCGCAATAAAGCTCTCTTGCTCGGGAAATCCGCGAATGAAAATGAGATTATGAGGTTTCCAACCTGGTATTTATAGGGATGGGCCTACGGGACGGAATTCCGAGAAATTTTCGAATGTGTCCGAATTCAGCGTGTTTACTGTCAAAACGGTCGTATCGACGAGACTATTGATTTGAGCGGCATGGTTCTTATCTCCGAGAATCCGGAAATGCATTGGGATCCATGCACATAAGGAAGGTTAGTGGTTTACGACTGAGAAGCTGAATCTGCAAACCAGGGGACTATTGATATTACCCGGGGATATTTTAGTAATTCGCATAGCCCGGGAACCTTTTGGAATGTTCCCCAAGGTATTCTAATTTTATTTCGGGTTGAAATTGCGTCGGGGGTATTTTCGTAATTTGGACACTCCTGTGTCGAATCGGTGCGCTCACTCGTATTTTCGGTATTCTAATTTTATTTCGGGTTAAAATGGCGTCGGGGTATTTTTGTAATTTGGACACCCCCGGGTGCAATCGGTGCCCACTGGTATTTTCGGTATTCTAATTTTATTTCGGGTTGAAATTGCGTCGGGGTATTTTCATAATTTGCACCCCCTGGGTCGAATATGTGCGCTCACTGGTATTTTCGGTATTCTAATTTATTGTTATTGGTTTTGGGCACCTGGAGACCACGTGGGAAGTATCCGGAGGAGACGCGACTATTTTCGAATAATTACGAGTCGGTCTGACTCTAAGGGTATTTTCGTAATTTTGCATCCGAAAGATGCTACGACGCATGTTCATCGACAAGTTTATATCTAATGAATTTAGTGAGAATTGACTTATGCAGAGTATGCTTTGCCTCTGTTAACGGGCCACGTGTAGAACTAGAAGTGTTACGGATAATCGGAGGCATTACGATTTAGATCCGGAGTGAGATCGGGTTTTTTCGTAGAAGTGGGGTCGAATCAGGCCAGATTATACAGGAGTGGGCTTTGAATCCACAGGTGAGTTCCTGGGCCTAAATTCTCTATAAATATAGGTCACTAGTCATTTGAAAAAGGGGGAATCAAAATCGAAGAAAAACTCGAATTCTTAAATCGTAAAGCTCTCCAAGTCCCGATTTTCGCGATAATATTGCACATGAGCTTTTTTTAGCGATAATATTGCACATGAGCTGAAATTCGCGATAAAATTGCACATGAGTTGAAATCCGCGATAATATTGCAAAGGAACTGAAATTCGCGATAATAATACTCAGAGGTTTCATTTTCGCGATAATATTGCAAAGGAACTGAAATTCTCGATAATATTACTCAGAGGTTTCATTTTCGCGATAATATTGCACATGAACTGAAATGCGCGATAATATTACCCAGAGGCTTGATTTTCGCGATATTATTGCACATGAGCTGAAATTCGCGATAAAATTGCACATGAGTTGAAATCCGCGATAATACTGCAAAGGAACTGAAAATCACGATAATATTACTCAGAGGTTTCATTATCGCGATAATATTGCAAAGGAACTGAAATTCGCGATAACATTACTCAGAGGTTTCAATTTCGCGATAATATTGCACATGAACTGAAGGGCGCGATAATATTACTCAAAAACTTGATTTTCGCTATAAAGTTGCACATGAAAGCCAAAATCTGCGACCAAATATGTTCACATGAAAATTCCGAGAGAATTTGCACACTACAGGTTAGATCCGCGATAAAATTTCCCATGAACAGTAATTTCTGCACTTTTGCGCCGGTTTCCAGTTTTGTGCTCATTTTTCGTCCCGGATCAAGACTACGTCACTTACTTTTATCGGAAAAAAAGATATATTTTGTAATTGTGAACTTTTTATCATAATGAAACACCCAGGTAGAGCTACACTCTCCCGAGAACGTAAGCTCACACAATTTGTGCCCAACCTCGCAATTTCTCGTGTCTTAACAAAAAAAAAAAAATTGACTGATCAAAAACACCACAAATATTTTAACACAAGATCACATACAAATCACATTGTAAATTTGGTAAAACCAAGTGTATTCAAACTAAATAAAGCCTAACATCACGAATACTTGTTGTATATACAAAAAAAGTAATTTCGAAAACGGAATGATCGTGCAAGTCATAACAACAGGACTTCATATCATAGCATTTAAACTATAGATTAATCACATATATCATGGTATATCCAAGTTATTCTTGGTTCTAACAACACGTAATAATGTTTTAACAACATCAAATCAAGTTTGATGAAATCAAAATCAATACACCAGTAACATGTGGAACTATGTGAAAGAATGAGCCAAACGATATTCATACAAATCACATTGTAAATTTGGTAATGCCAAGTGTATTCCAACTAAATAAAGCCTAACATCACGAATAATTGGATTATATACAAAAAAAGTAATTTCGAAAACGGAACGATCGTGCAAATCATAACAGCACGACTTTATGTCATAGTATTTAAACTATATTTTAATCACATATATCGTGGTATAACCAAGTTATTCTTGGTTCTAACAACATGTATTATTGTTTTAACAACATCAATTAAAGTTTGATTGAAATGAAAATCATCACACATAGAACATGTGCAACTATGTGAAAAATGAGCCAAACGATATTCATACAAATCATATTTGAAATTTGGTAAAACCAAGTGTATTCAAAATAAATAAACCCTAACATCACGAATACTTGTTGTATATACAAAAAATGTAATTTCGAAAACGGAATGATCGTGCATGAAATAACAACACGACATCTTTCCATAGCATTTCAACTATAGTTTAATCACATATATCATGGTATAACCATGTTATTCTTGGTTCTAACTACATGTATAAATGTTTTAACAACATCAATTCAAATTTGATTGAAATCAAAATCATCACACCTATAACAAGTGGAACTATGTGAAAAAAGAGCCGAATGATATTCATACAAATCACAATGTAAGTTTGGTAAAACCAAGTGTATTCAAACTAAATAAAGAATAATATCACGAATACATGTTTTATATACAAAAAAAGTAAGTTCGAAAACCGAATCATCGTGCAAGTCATAACAGCACGACTTCTTGTCATAGAATTTTAACTATAGTTTAATCATATATATCATGGTATAAGCATGTTATTCTTGGTTCTAAAAACATGTAATCATGTTTTAAAAACATCAAATCAAGTTTGATTGAAATCAAAATCATCACACCTATAACATGTGGACTATGTGAAAAAATGAGCAAACGATATTCATGCAAATCACATTGTAAATTTGGTAAAACCAAGTGTATACAAACTAAATAAAGCCTAACATCGCGAACAAATGTTGTATATACAAAAAAGTAATTTCGAAAACGGAATAATCGTGCAAATCATTACAACACAACTTCAAATCATAGTATTTAAACTATAGTTTAATCACATATATCGTGGTATAACCAAGTTATTCTTTGTTCTAACAACATGTATTATTGTTATAACAACATCAATTCAAGTTTGATTGAAATGAAAATCATCACACATAGAACATGTGTAACAATGTGAAAAATGAGCCAAACGATATTCATACAAATAACATTGGAAATTTGGTAAAACCAAGTGTATTCAAACTAAATAAAGCCGACATCATGTCATAGCATTTCACCTATAGTTTAATCACATATATCATGGTATAACCATGTTATTCTTGGTTCTAACAACATGTATTAATGTTTCAACAACATCAATTCAAGTTTAATTGAAATCAAAATCATCACACCTATAACATGTGCAACTATGTGAGAAAAGAGCCGAATGATATTCATGCAAATTACAATGTAAGTTTTGTAAAACAAAGTGTATTCAAACTAAATAAAGTCTAATATAACGAATACATGTTGTATATACAAATAAAGTAAGTTCAAAAACGGAATGATCGTGCAAGTCATAACAACACGACTTCATATCATAGCATTTAAACTATAGTTTAATCACATATATCACTGTATAACCAAGTTTTTCTTGGTTCTAAAAACATGTAATCATGTTTTAACAACATCAAATCAAGTTTGATTGAAATCAAAATCATCACACCTATAACATGTGGAACTTTGTGAAAAAATGAGCCAAACGATATTCATACAAATCACATTGTACATTTGGTAAAACAAAGTGTATTCAAACTAAATAAAACCTGACATCGCGAATAATTGTTGTATATACAAAAAAATTTATTTCGAAAACGGAATGATCGTGCAAATCATAATAACACGACTTCATGTCATAGTTTTAAAACTATAGTTTAATCACATATATCGTGGTATAACCAAGTTATTCTTGGTTCAAGCAACATGTATTAATGTTTTAACAACTTGAATTCAGGTTTGATTGAAATGAAAATCATCACACCTAAAACATGTGTAACTATGTGAAAAAGAGCCGAATGATATTCATACACATCACAATGTAAATTTGGTAAAACCAAGTTTATTCAAACTAAATAAAGCCTAACATCACGAACACTTGTTGTATATACAAAAAAAGTAATTTCGAAAACCGAATGATCGTGCAAGTCAAATCAACACCACTTCATGTCATAGCATTTAAACTATAGTTTAATCACATATATCATGGTATAACCAAGTTATTCTTGGTTCTAAAAACGTGTAATCATGTTTTAACAACATCAAATCTAGTTTGATTGAATTCCAAAATCATTACACCTATAACATGTGGAACTATGTGAAAAAGAGCCAAACGATATTCATACACATCACAATGTAAATTTGGTAAAACCAAGTTTATTCAAACTAAATAAAGCCTAACATCACGAATAATTGTTGTATATACAAAAAAAGTAATTTCGAAAACGGAATGATCGTGCAAATCATGACAGCACGACTTTATGTCATAGTATTTAAACTATAGTTTAATCACATATATCGTGGTATAACCAAGTTATTCTTGGTTCCAACAACATGTATTAATGTTTTAACAACATCAATTCAAGTTTGATTGAAATGAAAATCATCACACCTAAAACATGTGTAACTATGTGAAAAAGAGCCGAATGATATTCATACACATCACAATGTAAATTTGGTAAAACCAAGTTTATTCAAACTAAATAAATCCTAACATCACGAATTCTTGTTGTATATAAAAAAAAAGTAATTTCGAAAACGGAATGATCGTGCAAGTCATTACAACACGACATCATATCATAGCGTTTAAACTACAATTTAATCACATGTATCATGGAATAACCAAATTATTCATGGTTCTAAAAACATGTAATCATGTTTTAACAACATCAAATCAAGTTTGATTGAAATCAAAATCATCACACCTAGAACATGTGGAACTATGTGATAAAATGAGCCAAACGATATTCATACAAATCACATTTAAAATTTGGTAAAACCAAGTGTATTCGAACTAAATAAAGTCTAACATCACGAATACTTGTTGTATATTCAAAAAAAGTAATTTCGAAAACGGAATGATCGTGCAAGTCATAACAACACGACTTTATGTCATAGCATTTAAACTAAAGTTTAATCACATATATCATGGTATAACCATGTTATTCTTGGTTCTAAAAACATGTTTTAGTTATTTAACAACATGAATTCAAGTTTGATTGAAATGAAAATCATCACACCTATAACATGTGGAACTATGTGAAAAATGAGCCGAATGATATCCATACAAATCACAAAGTAAATTTGGAAAAACCAAGTGTATTCAAACTAAATAAAGTCTAACATCACGAATACTTGTTGTATATTCACAAAAAGTAATTTCGAAAACGGAATGATCGTGCAAGTCATAACAACACGACTTTATGTCATAGCATTTAAACTAAAGTTTAATCACATATATCATGGTATAACCATGTTATTCTTGGTTCTAACAACATCTTTTAATGTTTTAACAACATCCATTCAAGTTTGATTCAAATGAAAATCAACACACCTATAGCATGTGGAATTATGTGAAAAAAGAGCCGAATGATATTCATACAAATCACAGAGTAAATTTGGTAAAACCAAGTGTATTCAAACTAAATAAAGTCTAACATCACGAATACTTGTTGTATATTCAAAAAAAGTAATTTCGAAAACGGAATGATCGTGCAACTCATAATAACACGCCTTCATGTCACAGCATTTAAACTATAGTTTAATCACATATATCATGGTATAACCATGTTATTCTTGGATCTAACAACATGTATTAATGTTTTAACAACATCAATTGAAGGTTGATTGAAATGAAATTCATCACACATAGAACATGTGAAACTATGTGAAAAATGAGCCAAACGATATTCATACAAATCCATTGTAAATTTGGTAAAACCAAGTGTATTCAAACTAAATAAAGCGTAACATCACGAATACTAGTTGTATATACAAAAAAAGTAATTTCAAAAACGGAGTGATCGTGCATGTCATAACAACACGACTTCATGTCATAGCATTTAAACTATAGTTTAATCACATATATCATGGTATAACCTTGTTATTCTTGGTTCTAACAACATGTATTAATGTTTTAACAAAATAAATTAAAGTTTGATTGATATGAAAATCATGACACATAGAACATGTGAAACTATATGAAAAATGAGCCAAATGATATTCATACAAATCACATTGTAAATTTGATAAAACCAAGTGAATTCAAACTGAATAAAGCCTAACATCACGAATACTTGTTGTATATACAAAAAAAGTAAGTTCGAAAACGTAATGATCGTGCAAGTCATAACAACACGACTTCATGTCATAGCATTTAAACTACAGTTTAATGACATATATCATTTTATAACCATGTTAGTCTTGGTTCAAACAAAATGTTTTAGTGTTTTAACAACATCAATTCAAGTTTGATTGAAAAGAAAATCATGACACCTATAGCATGTGGAACAATGTGAAAAAGAGCCGAATGATATTCATACAAATCACAGAGTAAATTTGGTAAAACCAAGTGTATTCAAAATAAATAAAGCCTAACATCACGAACACTTGTTGTATATGCAAAAAAAGTAAGTTCGAAAATGGAATGATCGTGCAAGTAATAACAACACGACTTCATTTCATAGCATTTAAACTAAATTTTAATCAGATATATCATGGTATAACCAAGTTATTCTTGATTCTAAAAACATGTAATCGTGTTTTAACAACATCAAATCAAGTTTGATTGAAATGAAAATCATCACACATAGAACATGTGATACTATGTGAAAAATGAGCCAAACGATATTCATACAAATCCATTGTAAATTTGGTAAAACCAAGTGTATTCAAACTAAATAATGCCTAATATCACGAATACATGTTGTATATACAAAAAAAGTAAGTTCGAAAACGGAATGATCGTGCAAGTCATAAAAACACGACTTCATGTCATAGCATTTAAACTATATTTTAATCACATATATCATGGTATAACCAAGTTATTCTTGATTCTAAATCATGTAATCATGTTTTAACAACATCAAATCAAGTTTGATAGAAATCAAAATCATCACACCTAGAACATGTGGAACTATGTGAAATAATGAGCCAAACAATATTCATACAAATCACATTGTAATTTTGGTAAACCAAGTGTATTCAAACTAAATAAAGCCTAACATCACGAATACTTGTTGTATATACATAAAATGTAATTTCAAAAACGGGGTGATCGTGCATGTCATAACAACACGACTTCATGTCGTAGCATTTAAACTATAATTTAATCACACATATCATGGTATAACCATGTTATTCTTGGTTCTAACAATATGTATTAATGTTTTAACAACATCAATTCAAGTTTGATTGAAATGAACATCATGACACATAGAACATGTGAAACTATATGAAAAATGAGCCAAACGATATTCATACAAATCACATTGTAAATTTGGTAAAACCAAGTGTATTCAAACTAAATAAAGCCTAACATCACGAATACTAGTTGTATATACAAAAAAAGTAATTTCGAAAACGGAATGATCGTGCAAGTCATAACAACACGACTTCATGTCATAGCATTTAAACTACAGTTTAATCACATATATCATTTTATAACCATGTTTTTCTTGGTTCTAACAACATGTTTTAGTGTTTTAACAACATCAATTCAAGTTTGATTGAAAAGAAAATCATCACACCTATAGCATGTGGAACTATGTGAAAAAAGAGCCGAATGATATTCATACAAATCACAGAGTAAATTTGTTAAAACCAAGTGTATTCAAACTAAATAAAGCCTAACATCACGAATACTTGTTGTATATACAAAAAAAGACATTTCGAAAACGGAATGATCGTGCAAGTCATAACATGTCATAGCATTTAAACTATAGTTTAATGACATATATCATGGTATAACAATGCTATTTTTGGTTTTAAAAACATGTAATCATGTTTTAACAACATCAAATCTAGTTTGATTAAAATCAAAATCATCACAACTAGAACATGTGGAACTATGTGAAAAAATGAGCCAAACGATATTCATACAAATCACATTGTAAATTTGGTAAAAACAAGTGTATTCAAACTAAATAAAGCCTAACATCACGAATACTTGTTGTATATACAAAATAGTAATTTCGAAAACGGAATTATCGTGCAAGTAATAACAACACGATTTCATGTCACAGCATTTAAACTATAGTTTAATCACATATATCATGGTATAACCATGTTATTCTTGGTTCTAACAACATGTATTAATGTATTAACAACATCAAATCAAGTTTGATTGAAATGAAAATCATCACACATAGAACATGTGCAACTATGTGAAAAATGAGCCAAACGATAATCATACTAATTACATTGTAAATATGGTAAATCGAAGTGTATTCAAACTAAATAAAGCCAAACATCACGAAAACTTGTTCTATATACAAAAAAAGTAATTTCGAAAAGAGAATGATCGTGCAAGTCATAACAACACGACATCATGTCATAGCATTGAAACTATAGTTTAATCATATATATCATGGTATAACCATGTTATTCTGGGTTCTAACAACATGTATTCATGTTTTAACAACATCAATTTAAGTTTGATTGAAATGAAAATCATGGCACATAGAACATGTGAAACTAAATGAAAAAAAAGGCGAATGATATTCATACAAATCACAATGTAAATTTGGTAAACCAAGTGTATTCAAACTAAATAATGCCTAACATCACGAATACTTGTTGTATATACAAAAAAGTAGTTTCGCAAACGTAATGATCGTGCAAGTCATAACAACACGACTTCAAGTCATAGCATTTGAACTATAGTTTAATCACATATATCATGTTATAACCATGTTATTCTTGTTTCAAACAACATGTATTAATGTTTTAACAACATCAATTTAAGTTTGATTAAAATGAAAATCATCACACCTATAACATGTGGCACTATGTGAAAAAATGAGCCAAACGATATTCATACAAATCACATTTTAAATTTGGTAAAACCAAGTGAATTCAAACTAAATGAAGCCTAACATCACGAATACTTGTTGTATATACAAAAAAAGTAAGTTCGAAAACGTAATGATTGTGCAAGTCATAACAACACGACTTCATGTCATAGCATTTAAACTATAGTTTAATCACATATATCATGGTATAATCATGTTATTCTTGGTTCTAACAACATGTTTTAGTGTTTTAACAACATCAATTCAAGTTTGATTGAAATGAGAATCATCACACCTATAACATGTTGAACAATGTGTAAACGAGCCGAATGATGTTCATACAAATCACAGAGTAAATTTGGTAAAACCAAGTGTATTCAATCTAAATAAACCCTAAAATCACGAATACTTGTTGTATATACAAAAAAAGTAATTTCGAAAACGGAATGATCGTGCAAGTCTGATATCACCCTGAAAAATTTATTATTCGATGACAAATATATTTCTATATAGTCATTCCCAAGTCGAGAAATGAAGCAGATCGAGATATTTTGATGATTGAAATTGTTTATAACTTATCGTGGTATTTGGATCAGGATGCTTATTTACAGGATCCTTGTGCCTAATTTAAAGATTAATGGGTTATTATTTATTGGACTCCATTAATGATGGGCCTACTGAGATATAATTGGGCTGGATTAATTATCTATATAAACATGGTTAAACAAAGAGAAAAGGGGGTTTTTTTCTTGGACTCTTGACCTAATGGAGCTTGGATTCTTGACCTAAGGAGGAGGCCGCTATTCACTTCTTTTTCGCCCGGAAACCTATGACTACAACCATCAAAACATGATCTTTTATCATTTGTTTTCTACATCATGTTCTCCTATTGTAAATCTACGAACTTGACGTTTATAGTGGATTCAAAGGCTACGGCCGGGGTGGTTTTTTATCCTTTCTTTTACAGAAAGGTTTTCCACCTATAAAAATCGTGTCTTTTTACTTCTTGTTTTCGTATTACTTTTTCGTTCGACCCCTATCTGTAAAAGGGGGTCTAAATTTTGTTATTGCGGATTTTTATCAGCGATAACATTGGCGCCATCCGTGGGGACGTTTTAAATCCCATTGAGTTTTTATCCGGAATTTAGGATGGAAAACACGAATATATTCTCGATTCAGCGCAGCTTCGGTATTATGTTTGTTTCTGATTATTGAACCATTGGATCGGTCTGAAATTTTGGTATATAGTTATAAACATATTTATCTCGGTTCTGAACGGTAAAGATCGAGTTTTATGGTCGTTTGGATTTTCGAATTAACATTGGTTTACAAGTGACTGTTTCTGATTATTCAAGTATACAAATGTTGGTTTTTCTATTCGAATCTCATAGTTGTAACATCGGATTGTTCTGAAACTTCTAGCATGGTTTGATACATATCTTTCGGTCTTCTGATTGGTGGAAAGCAGTTTTTATGGTACTTTCATATTTCGGTTTACTATCCGAATATATGGTTGTTATTTGTTTAGCTATATCAATGCGATGTTCGGGTATTCTATTTAGTTTGCATAATTGGACCGTTGGATGTTTCTGAAATTTATTTATATAAGTCTAGACGTATTGATTAATGTTCGAGACGGTGGAGATTGATTTTGAATTCTATTTCGGTTTTAAATTCACGACGAACTTTCAAAGTTTCAATCTGCGTTTTCTGATATATTGAGTTGTGATATTCTATATGTAGTGTTTTATTTCACCTTTGGATTATTCTGAAATTTGCATATATTATTCACGACACATTGTGCTATGTTCCCAACGGTTGAGATCAGTTTCGATAATTATTTCGCTGTTCAAATTATCGACAGACCAACAATATTTCTTATTATCCAGAATTCGTTATTTTTGGATTTCTAATATGGATATGATTATTTCATCTTTGGATCGTTGTGAGACTTATATATATTGATCAAGACGGATTATTCAATGTTCTGAACGGTCGTCGTTGTGAAAAGTGCAGATCGATTGATCTTATTTATTTCGGATTTTAAATTATGTAATCCAAAGAAGATGGATTTCTATATTTTATGGATTGAGATAATGTTGATTTTATGATAATCTCTTCGTGTTAGTATTCTTTATGGTATCTCCTGAATAATTTACTAGGTGACTCGTATGTATTATAATCCTAAGTTGGTAAATTGTTATGATATAGTATCAAGATTACATTTTTATTTTTGAACGGAATCAATCATATGATTGATTATAATAGTACTTCAATTATATTTTAATCAAGATATGGTTATATTCTGAAAATCTTATCGTTTTGGTATTATCTCCGGTATCTTCATAATAATTCACGAAGGGATTTTTATGTCTTATTATGATATTTATCTTCATAATGTGAGGAAAAGAATTTGAGATTCTAAATTACCAGGGATATATGATTTTCATAATTTTTGACCGTCGGTTATCGCCACCTTAACAACGAGTTATTTAATCTATATAGAATCTTATGGATAACCGGAAACTCATAGGAAAGATTACAAAGCGATATATGAAGTAAAGTTGTATGTCTCCACCGAGACACGCAAGTGTCTGAATTGACGTTCTTATTTATAATCAGAATAGTCAGAAAATTGCCGTATGGATGACACGAGGGTGATGTATTACCGGGGACTCAATCAATACTTTCGGAAGAACCCCTGGTCGCCGAAATCATTACTCAGCCTTCTCGGAGCAGGAATTCATCCGGGAGGGCATTTAATAGTGATCTTGTCTAAAAATGTTTTGGATATTTATTTTTAGATCAGTCTATTTATGATTAATTCGTAATTTATATTGTTGTGGGGACACGAGCGATATACGAGGTTGGGCCCACAATGTGTGGGCTTACGTCCTCGGGAGAGCGAAGCTCTACCTTGGTTTTCAATATAATAATCAAGTGATACAATTACAATGAGATGATAGCGATAATACGGGTAAAAACGGATCGAAAAATTGTCAAAACAGCAGTTGCGTCGCACTGGGCGCGAGTGTACAGTGCAGGCAGGTGGGCTTCTCGCGACGAATCAATGACTGGTCGCGAGGCGGGCACTGTTCGCGACGAATCGATGACTGGTCGCGAGTCGGTTTTACTGGCCACTCGTCGCGAGTTGGCGGTTGGTCGCGAGTTGGAGGACTCGTCGCGGCTGATCAGGAGTGGTCGTGAATAGTGAGTTTCGTCACGAGTCGAGAGTCAGATTCTGCCTGGGAAGTGCGATAAAAGTCCGAACCCTTTCTCAATGCCTTGGGGCTCCTATTTATAGAGAAATCCAGCCCAAAACCCACTCTCTTGGGCCCATAAGCCTAGTTCACCTCACTTAGCCCAAAATAATTAAATATTCCAAATTACAATATAATAAATATCATGCTGATCTCGAAGCTTCGGGAACCAATCCGGACAAGATGTTAGTCGGGAATACGATCAGGAAATTCCCGAGAACTTTGTATATCAGTTCTTTGCCTCTAGATAGCGAATATGCAGCCACATAACATCATTGCACCTGACTGATGCACTCCCGGGTGGCAAATGATGAAAATACCCCTGGCCCCGTCCGGGGCCGAAATGACCCGAAACATCTCAAAATTCTTAAAGAGACTTTATATGGGGCCCAACGAGCCAGAATTACGAGAATACCACTTGAGGATGACATCCGATAAAAATATGAGAATATCGGAAATACCGAGAATACCGAAAATACCAATAACCACGTTAGACGAGCTCCCGGGTGAGAATAAATACAAGAGAATACACCCGGGTAATATCAATTAGGTATCTACTTCCTCGTGTTTATCAAAATATTTTGAATTCCAAAGAACATCCAGAAGCTTGCCTTTGTATGTATTCAGTTTGTTCATGATTAAAGAATATTTGAAAGAACGCAATATATCATTATCAAAGACTATGATGCGTAATTTTTTGGTTTTCAGCTATAAGCCTATTTATATGGTTATCAATTAGAAGAAACTGATATCACGGAATATTATTTTGCTCTATGAGAATTCTTCCTACATATTCTGGAGGATCAGAACGTCGTGCCTATCTATTCAAGGAATTCATTTATCTATTGCACTTATTAATTCCTATTTATCAGAAATTGAATCGGTGTCAACATTTTGCCTATCGGAATATGGGGGAGCGGTATATTAATTCCCATATCAAGAAAGTTTAGATGAGTAAGCATGTTGGCAAGTTGTACTTTGCATGGGATATTTCGTTACGGATTACGGCGGTGGTAAGAAAATGAATGTATGAGATTATGAATATGAGCGGAGAGGAGTTGCCACGGACTTGACATGTTTCCAATTTGCGCAAGTATTATGTATAGACGAGACTCTTCGATCTTTTTTAAAAAAATCCTCCTCCTTTTTAAAATATTCTATTCTTTTTGTATCCTTTCTAACAACACAAGATCAATCGACTAGGGGACTGGTAAGATAGGAGTAAGGTTCATTGCATTTTAGTGTGATGGAGGATGGAAACTAAACAATTTAGGATAGATTAGAAATGCATTGTACCGCCTGTCTTCTAGTCGATCAATCTCAAACTTGTTAGATCGGATACTGTGTCAAAATATTTTTTAAACTGGAGAGTCTCTGGNTCCGAACTCAGCAATAAAGCTCTCAATGGGATAAAAATCTCGAGTCCCCACGGACGGCGCCAAACTGATCTAGTCTAAAAATATTTTGGGTATTTATTTTTAGATCAGTCAATTTATAATTAATTCGAAATTAGGTTGTTGTGGGGACACGAGCGATATACGAGGTTGGGCCCACAATGTGTGGGCTTACGTCCTCGGGAGAGCGAAGCTCTACCTTGGTTTCCACTATAATATTCGGAGAATACAATTACAATGAGATGATAATGACGATACGGACGAAAACGGCTCGAAAAACGATCAAATCTGCAATCGCGTTCCACTGGACGCGAGTGAACAGTGCAAAGCCAGGCTGGTCGCGACCAATGCGAGAGATACTGTTCGCGACCAACGCAGATGATGACTGGTCGCGAATAGTGATGATAGGCGATCCGTCGCGGGTCTAGCCACTGGTCGCGAGTGGGCGGCTGGTCGCGAGTGGTGGCTGGTCGCGAGTGGGGGTTTGGTCGCGAGTGTGGCGCTTGGTCGCGGGTCTGAGCAAGCGGTCGCGACTAATGAGAGTTTGGTCGCGAGTCGGGAGTCAGGTTCTGCCTTGGGAAGTATAAAAAAGTCCGAACCCTTTCTCAATGCCTTGGGGCTCCTATTTATAGAGAAATCAAGCACAAAACCCACTCACTTGAGCCCATAAGCCTATTTACTCCACTAAGCCCAAAAATAATTAAATATTCCAATTTGCAATATAATAAATACCGTGTTGAGGACGAAGCTTCGGGAACCACTTCGGACAAGATATTAGTCGGGATAACGATCAGAAATTTCCCGAGAACTTCGCATATTGGTCCTTTACCTTTAGATAGCGAATAAGCAACCACATATCATCATTGCACTTGACCATTGCACTCCTGGGTAAAAAATGACAAAAATACCCCTGGCCCGATCCGGGGCCGAAATGACCCGGGACATCTAAAAATGCTTGCAGAGACTTTATACGGAGCCCAGCAAGTCAGAATTGCGAGAATACCACTTGAGAATGCCATCCGATAAGAATACGAAAATACCGAAAACACCGAAAATACCAATAACCACGCTGGACGAGCCCCCCGGGTAAGGATAAATACAAGAGAATATACCCGGGTAATATCAATAGTGCCCTGGTTTTCAGATTCAGAGTCTGAGTCGTAAACCATATATCAATAGCTCGTCCCGAAAGGCAATTATCGTTCTGGGGCCCCGCCGAGGAAATCCTTAGCACGGTTGAAAACCTCTCGTCGATACGATCGTTTTGACACTAAGTACGTCAGATTCTGAGCTCGGGTGAAAATTTCGGGATTTTTCGGCTCGGGATTCTGCCCCTATAAATACAATGTTCGCTCCTCACAATTCATTCTCTCGCGCGGATTTCTGAACTCTCGCGACGAATCAACTCTCGCGACGAATCGAACTAACTGTGTCACTCGCGATCAGTCACACCACTGTACCACTCGCGACACATCGCTTGCTGACTTCTCGCGACCAAACTAGTAAGTCGCGACGAATCACGTAATCTTAAACCAGGCTCACTGTTCTACTCGCGACGATAACTCGCGAGTACTGTGCTATTCGCGACGAAACTTCACTGGTCGCGACTCGGACTTAAAACTTGTAAAATTAATTTCAACCTGAGTCTAGTGACCGTCTCTTCCAAATATTCTATATCAGTGATGTCGTCAATTTTGGTGCCCAGGGTTGTATATATTTCCGCCCACGGCACAAGACGAGCCCATTTCCTTTTTCTGCACCCCACTCCAACCACGACTGGAAGAGACATTTCTTCTTTGTCAGCGGTGTGGGGGATACGAGGCTTTCTCCCTTGAGTCTTCCTTGGCGGTTCCCCGTTGAAGGGGAACCATTTTTTCCTGAGGCCTACGGCCCTAAATCCCGGGCGGCCCTTCCGATACCTCTGAGGAAGGCGCTCCTTGACTGCTCTAGGTCTGACGGCGCTGACTAGACCGTGAAGACCTTACTTTACGCTCCGATTTTGGTTGCTTTCAACCTCCTTCCGGTCCCCCCCCCATTTTAATAGAGAATTGCTAGGTACCTCATCCGTATATTCAAATAGGGGCTAAATTTAATAATTCTTCTTTGATAGGATCAACGCTTAGGAACCTTATGTAATTTGTCTTTAAATTCAGACTTCGCGTTTCTCACTTAACTTGCGTATTTTTCAGATAACATAATGGCTCCCGCTCAGGATCAAAACAAAAAGGGGGATCGGTTGAATTTCCTCCATGATCTTCTCGCGGAGGATGATGAGCTTATCTTTGAGGCGCCACCGGGGACTCGGAACCGAACTGCCGCGGCCGAGTTGGCGTCGAGCTTACAAGAAGCGGCATCCCCGACTGGGGAAATAAGATGCGAAACTCCTCCACCACCACAACCTGCTGCAACGGTGGCTAATCTCGGGCCGATAGAAGAGGATCCGGCTGCAACAAATACTGAGAGCCCCCAAGACCTAATCCCGTTGTCTCGGCGATTAGGATACACGGTTGAGGAGCCCACCCCCGATGACGGCATGTACGACTTCGCCGAAACTTTAGTGGATATCACCGTGGACGATGGGGAGGGCGAGATAAGTGGGGAGCAACCGACGGATCCGGTGGTGGAGGAAGCATACCAGGAAGCTTGTTCGGAGGGAGTGACCAGTCAGGTGCCTCGCTTGGACAAGGGGAAAAGACCGGCGGAGGAGCCCGCCATCTTCGAGATCGCATAACCCAACAGGAAGAGTGGGTTAACCGCCAACTTTATCGATGCCTTCCGCATACATGACATCCCGCGGCTGACGGTCAAGGAATGGCTCGATATGGGACGCTGGGCCGGCTTTGTGTTGATAAAGGATGGGCTCACTTTCCGAATTCCGAGGGGCGACAATGTTTCTAGCCGGCCGGCCCTGGCATACTTGGAGCGGAACCCGGAGTTGCCGCCTCGTGGTCGAGATGACCACACAGTGTTTACCGACATCGGTCGGTTAATGAGTCAGACCGCGACGATGCGTCGCGCCATTGGGGAGGTTCGTCGCGACACTAACGATGATTTCCTTACAACTTTATCCTTTTCACTGTATGTACTAACCTTTCTTGTTTTCATTTCAGATGGAGCGTACTATAATCGAGTTGGGCACCGCAGCTGCAGTAGGGGAATACTGTATGGTTAGGCATTTGGAGCTCGACTCGCCAGACGTTATCGGGGAGCAGACCAAGAAGGCGGCGGAGAAGCTGATGCAGAATCAGCGAGACAAGCATGCTCAGGAGATGGCAGCACTCCGAGAGGAGCATAGCAAGGCGATCGAGTCTCTACTTCGAGCTCATCGCAGCGAACTAATGGAGAACTCCGCCTTCCACATCGGGCAAAGGCACGCCCTTCAGCAATCCATAGAGACCCTCAAGGTGAACGAGAAGTACGCACAGGACAAACTCAAAGAGATCCGAGAGCAAACTTGATCTAGTCTAAAAATATTTTGGGTATTTATTTTTAGATCAGTCAATTTATAATTAATTCGAAATTAGGTTGTTATGGGGACACGAGCGATATACGAGGTTGGGCCCACAATGTGTGAGCTTACATCCTCGGGAGAGCCAAGCTCTACCTTGATTTTCAATATAAAATTCGTCGAGTATAATTACAATGATATGATATCAATAATACGGGTGAAAACGGCTCGCGAAATGATCGAAAACAATCATTCGGGCTCGAAAAACTGGCAGCAACGAGTTGTGGTTGACAACTTGCAGAAAATACTGTACTAGCAGTGCAACCAGCACTATACGATGAGCGCAGATAACACTGTACGATGAGCGTAGCCGGCAACTCGTGCGAGCTGTCGCGAATAGTGACCCAAATGAGGGTGGTCACGCGAACTCGTGCGAGTTGTCGCGAATAGTGACCCAGATGAGGGTGGTCACGCGAACTGGTACGAGTTCTCGCGAATAGTAACCAAATGAGGGTGGTCACGCGAACTCGTGCGAGTTGTCGCGAACAGTAGCTGAAAAAACGAAGTCTCGCGATTTCGGGCAAAAATCTTGCCTTCGGAGATGCTAAAAGGATCCGAATCCCTTCTCAATACCTTAGGACCCCTATTTATAGAGAAATGTAGCCCAAAACACAAGTTTAGGCCCAAGAGCCCAATTTCATTAGATTAAGCCCAAGACACCTTAAGTAATATCCAATTAAATCAGAACAAATACCATTCCGCAATAGACCTTCGGAAATACGTCTCGATCCAGAATTAGGCGGGAATATCGATGAGAAAATACCGGAGGACGCGGTAAAATAATCCACTGCTTCCAGATAGCGAATACGCGGCCACATAACATCATTGCAACTGACCGGTGCGCTCCCGGGTGGCAAATTACGAAAACACCCCTGGCCCCGTCCGGGGCCGAAATGACCCGAAACATCTCAAAATGCTTACAGAGGCTTTATATGGGGCCCGCCGGGCCAGAATTGTGAGAATACCACTTGAGAATGCCATCCGATAAAAATATGAAAATACCGAGAATATCAGTAACCGCGTCGGACGAGTCCCCGGGTATGGATAAATACACGAGAGTATACCCGGGTAATATCAATAGTCCCCTGGTTTTCATATTCAGAGTCTGAGTCGTAAACCATATATTAACGGCTCGTCCCAAAAGTCGATACTTGCTCGGGAATTTTTCCGGAAAAACGGATAGTAGGGTTGAGAACCCCTCGCAGACGCGATCGTTTTGACACTAAGAACGTCAGATTATGAGCTCGGGCCAAAATCTAGGATTTTTTCCCGACGCGGGGATCCGGCCCTATAAATACCAGATCCCCCCCTGTTACAGTACTTATTCGCGGAAACACAAACTCTCTCGCGACATTTCGGCCGATTTCTCGCGACAACTCTCACAGCACAGTAACCGCGACATTACGAACGATTTCTCGCGACTACTCCCAGAACAAAGTGAGTCGCGACTTTACGTACGACTTCTCGCGACTACTCTCATATTACAGTGACCGCGACNATTCGCTCGTGGTTCCGGAACACGATCAATATCATCCTCTGAAGCCACATTAATAACAGGTTCCGGGGTGGCATTGTTCCTTCGGGCTCTCCTTTGAGCCTCAACTTGCTCTAATTGGGCGAATAAAATACGCCTACGCTCTTCCAAATCCTCATCGGGTTCTGTCTGATCCGCAGATCTAGAGCGTGCAGGTGGCGGTAGGTGGGCGGTGTTACGGACCGCAACTCGGCCAACTCGTGCGAATTCATAGCATTTGGACAGGCATTCGCGTGATCGAGGATAAAAACTTGGTCCCTCCCCGGATGAAAACCCACTCCGGGAGGTCCGAATAGTTACATTTTGAGCAGGGGGCTCCTCTAGAACTGACGACCGAGCCCCCGGTAACACAGCAAAATCGTCATTAATTTGAGGAATAGGATCCGCCTCAAATTCTTCGTCAAAAATATCTTCATTAGAATTCCGAGTAGTCATGATAACAGAAATCCGAACTCAGCAATAAAGCTCTCAATGGGATAAAAATCTCGACTCCCCACAGACGGCGCCAAACTGATCTAGTCTAAAAATATTTTGGGTATTTATTTTTAGATCAGTCAATTTATAATTAATTCAAAATTAGGTTGTTTTGGGGACACGAGCGATATACGAGGTTGGGCCCACAATGTGTGGGCTTACGTCCTCGGGAGAGCGAAGCTCTACCTTGGTTTCCATTATAATATTCGGAGAGTACAATTACAATGAGATGATAATGACGATACGGACGAAAACGGCTCGAAAAACGATCGAATGTGCAGTTGCGCTGCACTGGACGCGGATGAACAGTGCAGGCAGGTGGGCTGGTCGCGGCTAACGCAGTTGGGCGCGAGGTGAAGGACTCGTCGCGACTAGGTTGGCTGGCCACTCGTCGCGAGTTGGTGGTTGGTCGCGAGTGTGGTGCTTGGTCGCGGGGAATCGACGACTGGTCGCGACTTGGCTGGCCACTCGTCGCGAGTTGGTGGTTGGTCGCGAGTAGTGAGTTTGGTCGCGACTGGGAGATCAGATTTTGCCTTGGGAAGCGTGATAAAAGTCTGAATCCTTTCTCGAAGCCTTGTGACTCCAATTTATAGAGGAATTTAGCCCGAAACTCACCCTCTTGGGCCCATAAGCCTAGTCCACCTCACTTAACCCAAAATCATTAAATATTCCTAATTATGGTATAATAAATGCCATGTTGATCTCGAAGCCTCGGGAACCAACCCGAAGCCTCACTTCATGCTATGAAAACAGGTTGTTAGAACAAAGAATAACTTGGTTATACCATGATTTATGTGATTGAACAATAGTTTAAATGCTTTTGGCATGAAGTCACGTTGTTTTGACTTGCACGATCATTCCGTTTTCGAACTTAATTTTTTTGAATATACAACATGTATTCGTGATGTTAGCGTATTTTTTGTTTGTATACACTTGGTTTTACTAAATTTACAATGTCATTTGTATGAATATGATATGGCTCATTTTTTACATAATTCCACATGTTCTAGGTGTGATGATTTTGATTTCAATTTAACTTGAATTGATGTTGTAAAACATGAAACATGTTGTTTGAACAAAGAATAACTTTGTTATACCATGATTTATGTGATTGAACAATAGTTAAAATGCTTTTGGCATGAAGTCACGTTGTATTGACTTGCATGATCATTCCGTTTTCGAACTTAATTATTCTGTATATACAACATGTATTCGTGATGTTAGCCTTTTTTTAGTTTGAATACACTTGGTTTTACAAAATGTACAATGTCATTTGTATGTATGATTTGGCTTATTTTACACGTAGTTCCACATGTTCTAGGTGTGATGATTTTGATTTCAATTAAACTTGAATTGATGTTGTAAAACATGAAACATGTTGTTTGAACAAAGAATAACTTGGTTATACCATGATTTATGTTATTGAACAATAGTTAAAATTCTTTTGGCATGAAGTCACGTTGTTTTGACTTGCAAGATCATACCGTTTTCGAACTTAATTTTTTTGTATATACAACATGTATCTGTGATGTTAGCGTTTGTTTAGTTTGAATGTACTTGGCTTTACAAAATTTACAATGTCATTTGTATGATTATGATTTGGCTCATTTTACACGTAGTTCCACATGTTCTAGGTGTCATGATTTTGATTTCAATTACACTTGAATTGATGTTGTTAAAACATGAAAACATGTTGTTAGAACAAAAAATAACTTGGTTATACCATGATTTATGTGATTGAACTATAGTTTAAATGCTCTTGGCATGAAGTCACGTTGTATTGACTTGCACTATCATTCCGTTTTCGAAATTAATTTTTTTGTATATACAACATGTATCTATGATGTTAGCGTTTTTTTAGTTTGAATACACTTGGTTTTACCAAATTTACAATGTCATTTGTATGAATATGATTTGGCTAATTTTTTACATAGTTCCACATGTTCTAGGTGTGATGATTTTGATTTCAATTAAACTTGAATTAATGTTGTAAATCATGAAACATTTTGTTAGAACAAAGAATAACTTGGTTATACCATGATTTGTGTTATTGAACTATAGTATAAATGCTTTGGCATGAAGTCACGTTGTTTTGACTTGCACGATCATTCCGTTTTCGAACTTAATATTTTTGTATATACAACATGTATTTGTGATGTTAGCGTTTGTTTAGTTTGAATACACTTGGTTTTACCAAATTTACAATGTCATTTGTATGAATATGATTTGACTCATTTTTCACGTAGTTCTACATGTTCTAGTTGTGATGATTTTGATTTCAATTAAACAGGAATTGATGTTGTTAACACATGAAAACATGTTGTGATAACACAGAAAAAATTTGTTATACCATGATTTATGTGATTGAACTATAGTTTTAATGCATTTGGCATGAAGTCACGTTGTTATGAGTTGCACGATCATTCCGTTTTTGAACAAAATTTTTTTGTATATACAACATGTATTTGTGATGTTAGCGTTTGTTTAGTTTGAATACACTTGGTTTTTCCAAATTTACCATGTCATTTGTATAAATATGATTTGGCACATTTTTCACGTAGTTCCACATGTTCTAGTGTGGTGATTTTGATTTCAATTAAACTTGAATAGACGTTGTAAAACATGAAACATGTTGTTTGAACAAATAATAACTTGGTTATACGATGATTTACGTGATTGAACAATAGTTTAAATGTTTTTGGCATGAAGTGACGTTGTTTTGACTTGCACGATCATTATGCTTTTGAACTTAATTTTTTTGTATATACAACATGTATTTGTGATGTTAGCGTATGTTAGTTTGAGTACACTTGGTTTTGCCAAATAAACAATGTCATTTGTATGAATATGATATGGCTCATTTTTTACATAGTCCACATGTTCTAGGTGTGATGATTTTGATTTCAATTAAACTTGAATTGATGTTGTTCAAACATGAAAACATGTTGTTAGAACAAAGAATAACTTGGTTATAAAATTATTTATGTGATTGAACAGTAGTTTAAATGCTTTTGGCATGAAGTCACGTTGTTTTGACTTGCACGATCATTCCGTTTTCGAACTTAATTTTTTTGTATATACAACATGTATTCGTGATGTTAGCGTTTGTTTAGTTTGTATACACTCGGTTTTACTAAATTTACAATGTCATTTGTATGAATATGATATGGCTCATTTTTTACATATTTCCACATGTTCTAGGTGTGATGATTTTGATTTCAATTACACTTGACTTGATGTTGTAAAACATGAAACATGTTGTTTGAACAAAGAATAACTTTGTTTTACCATGATTTATGTGATTGAACAATAGTTAAAATGCTTTTGGCATGAAGTCACGTTGTATTGACTTGCACGATCATTCCGTTTTCGAACTTAATTAGTTTGTATATACAACATGCATTCGTGATGTTAGCGTTTGTTTAGTTTGTATACACTTGGTATTACCAAATTTACAATGTAATTTGTATGAATATGATTTGGCTCATTTTTTACATAGTTCCACATATTCTAGGTGTGATGATTTTGATTTCAATTAAACTTGAATTGATGTAGTAAAACATGAAACATGTTGTTTGAACAAAGAATAACTTGTATATACCATGATTTATGTGATTGAACTATAGTTTAAATGCTTTTGTCATGAATTCACGTTGTTATGACTTGCACGATCATTCCGTTTTCGAACTTAATTATTTTGTATATACAACATGTATTCGTGATGTTAGCGTTTTTTTAGTTTGAATACACTTGGTTTTACCAAATTTACAATGTCATTTGTATGTATGATTTGGCTCATTTTACACGTAGTTGGACATTGATATTACCCGGAAATATTCTCTTATATTTATCCTTATCCGGGAGGCTCGTCCGAAGTGGTTATTGGTATTTTCGGTATTTTCATATTTCGATCGGGTGGCTTTCTCAAGTGGTATTCTCGGTATTCTAGCTCGTCGGACCCCGTATTAAGTCTCTGTAAGTATTTTGGGATATTCTGTGTTATTTCGGCCCCGGACGGGGCCAGAGGTATTTTCGTCATTTGCCACCCGGGAGCGCACCGATCAGGTGCAACGAAGTATATGGTTATGTATTCGCTATCTGGAAGCAGTGGATTATTTTACGGGGTCCTCCAGTATTTTCTCATCTACATTCCCGCCTAATTCTGGATCGAGATGCATTTCCGACGTTATCTTGCGGAGCGGTATTTACTCTAATTTAATTGGAGATTATTTGGGGTGCTTTGGGCTTAACCTAATGAAATTGGACTCTTGGGCCAAAGCTTTTATTTTGGGCTCCATTTCCCTATAAATAGAGGTCCCAAGGCATGAAGAAAGGATTCGGATCCTTTTCGCATCTCCCAAGGCAAGGCTTTCATTCGAAATCGCGAGATTTCAACACTGCAGCCCCTTCTCGTGAGATTTCGCACCAAACCTCGCGATCATCCCGGACTCGCGAGGAACCGCACCAAACCTCGCGACCAGGCTGAGCCTTAGCCAGAGCCGCGACATTACGCACCAAACCTCGCGACTGGCCACTTCTCACGAGGTTTTGAACCAAATATCGTGACCAGCTTGCCACAGCCCTTTCTCACGACGTTTCGTTATATTTGGCTTTCTAGAGTATATTTGATCGTCTTTCGATCCGTTTTCACCCATATTATCGTTATCATCTCACTGTAATTGTATTACTTGACTATTATAGTGAAAACCAAGGTAGAGCTTCGCTCTCCCGAGGACGTAAGCCCACACATTGTGGGCCCAACCTCGTATATCGCTCGTGTCCCCACAACAACATAATTTACGAATTAATCATAAATTAACTGATCTAAAATTAAATCTCCAAAAACATTTTTAGACGAGATCAGACATGTTATAGGTGTGATGATTTTGATTTCAATTAAACTTGAATTGATGTTGTTAAAACATGAAAACATGTTGTTAGAACAAGGAATAACTTGGTTATACCATGATTTGTGTGATTGAACTATAGTTTAAATGTTTTTGGCATGAAGTCACGTTGTTATGACTTGCACGATCATTCCGTTTTTGAACTTAATTTTTTTTTATATACAACATGTATTTGTGATGTTAGCGTTTGTTTAGTTTGAATACACTTGGTTTTACCAAATTTATCATGTCATTTGTATAAATATGATTTTGCTCATTTTTCACGTAGTTCCACATGTTCTAGTTGTGATGATTTTGATTTCAATTAAACTTGAATTGATGTTGTAAAACATGAAACATGTTGTTTGAACAAAGAATAACTTGGTTATACCATTGATCTAGTCTCAAAATATTTTGGGTATTTATTTTTAGATCAATCAATTTATAATTAATTTGAAATTAGGTTGTTGTGGGGACACGAGCGATATACGAGGTTGGGCCCACAATGTGCGGGCTTACCTCCTCGGCAGAGCGAAGCTCTACCTTGGTTTCCACCATAATATTATAGAGAAATGCAGCCCAAAACCCACTCACTTGAGCCCATAAGCCTATTTACTCCACTAAACCCAAATATAATTAAGTATTCCAAATTGCAATATAATAAATACCATTTTGAGGACGAAGCTTCGGGAACCACTTCGGACAAGATATTAGTCGGGAATACGATCAGAAATTTCCCGAGAACTTCGTATATTGGTCCTTTACCTTTAGATAGCGAATACGCAAGCACATAACATCATTGCACCTGACCGGTGCACTCGCGGGTAAAAAATGACGAAAATACCCCTGGCCCGATCCGGGGCCGAAATGACCCGAAACACCTAAAAATTCTTGCAGAGACTTTATATGGGGCCCAGCAAGCCAAAATTGCGAGAATACCACTTGAGAATGCCATCCGATAAAAATATGAAAATACCGAAAATACCAATAACCACGTTGGACGAGCCCCCGGGTAAGGATAAATACAAGAGAATATACCCGGGTAATATCACTAGTCCCCTGGTTTTTGGATTCAGAGTCTGAGTCGTAAACCATATATCATCAGCTCGTCCCGAAAGCCAGTTATCGTTCTAGGGCCCCGCCGAGGAAATCCTTAGCACGGTTGAAAACCTCTCGTCGATACGATCGTTTGCTGGACTTCTCGCGACCAAACATAATACTATACCACTCGCGACCAAACTCAGTAAGTCGCGACGAAAACGTATAACTTAAATCAGGAACACTGTGCTACTCGCGACGATAGCTCGCGAGTACTGTACCATTCGCGACGAAACTTCAATTGGTCGCGACTCGGACTTAAAACTTGTAAAATTAATTTCAAAAAATAAATTTGAATTTAAATTTACCAATGTCTTCCGATCGCACCGAATCTTCGGGCTCTGCCACCTCATCTTCAAACCATTCGGACTCCTCATCCAATCCGGGGAGTTTCGATTCGATCTCAGCCCCATTTCCTCCTTGCCTTTCCACTGTAAATTCTCATTTTTTCGAGAGGGTAGCTCATCTTGAAAACACCCTCGGCCCTCAAAATTCCGCGGTTAAAGCTCTTAAGTCCTTTAACCAACCTCATAGCATGCATTCTCGGAAGTGGAGATCGATTCTTGAGCAATATTATTTCCCTTCCGACTGTGTGCTATATCAACCCGAAACTAGCGATCGTCTCTTGACGCCTCCTATCGCCACCCATACTGTCTCTCTCGAACACCTAGAATGTGGCCTTCGATTCCCTCTTCATCCTTTCCTTGTAGAATTGCTCTCGCATCTACAAATTCATTTTTTCCAACTAACTCCAAGTTCAATCTCTCTTGTCGTCGCCTTCATAATATTTATGGAGGTGAATTGTATTCCTCAAACCATAGATCTTTTCTTCCAAATATTCTATATCAGTGCTGTCGTCAATTTTAGTGACCAGGGTTGTATATATTTCCGCCCGCGGCACAAGACGATCCCATTTCCTTTTTCTGCACCCCACTCCAACCACGACTGGAAGAGACATTTCTTCTTTGTCAGCGGTGTGGGGGATACGAGGCTTTCTCCCTTGAGTCTTCCTTGGCGGTTCCCCGTTGAAGGGGAACCATTTTTTCCTGAGGTCTACGGCCCTAAATCCCGGGCGGCCCTTCCGAGACCTCTGAGGAAGGCGCTCCTTGATTGCTCTAGGTCTGACGGCGCTAACTGGACCGTGAAGACCTTACTTTACGCTCCGATCTTGGTTGCTTTCAACCTCCTTCCGGTCCCCCCCCATTTTAGTAGAGAACTGCTAGGTACCTCATCCGTATGTTCATACGGGGGCTAAATTTAATAATTCTTCTTTGATAGGATCAACGCTTAGGAACCTGATTTAATTTGTCTTTAAATTCAGACTTCGTGTTTCTCACTTAACTTGCGTATTTTGCAGATAACATAATGGTTCCTGCTCAGGATCAAAACAAAAAGGGGGATCGGTTTAATTTCCTCCGTGATCTTCTCGCGGAGGATGATGAGCTTATCTTTTAGGCGCCAACGGGGACTCGGAACCGAACAGCCGCGGCCGAGCTGGCGTCGAGTTTACAAGAAGCGGCATCCCCGACTGGGGAAATAAGATGCGACACTCCTCCACCACCACAACATGCTGCAACGGTGGCTAATCCCGAGTCGATAAATGAGGAGCCGGCTGCGGCAATTATTGAGAGTCCCGAAGACCTAATCCCGCTATCTCGGCGATTATGATACGCTGTTGAGGAGCCCACCCCCGATGACGGCATGTACGACTTAGCTGAAAACTAAGTGGATATCATCGGGGATGATGAGGAGGGCGAGATAAGTGGGGATCAACCGACGGACCCGATGGTGGAGGAAACACGCCAGGAAGCCTGCTCGGATGGAGGGACCAGTCAGGTGCCTCGCTTGGACAAGGGAAAAAGACCGGCGGAGGAGCCCGCAGTCTTCGAGATCGCGGAACCCAACAGAAAGAGTGGGTTAACCGCCAATTTCATCGATGCCTTCCGTATACATGACATCCCGAGGCTGACGGTCAAGGAATGGCTCGATATGGGACGCCGGGCCGGCTTTGTGTTGATAAAGGACGAACTCACTTTCCGAATTCCGAGGTGCGACAATGTGTCGAGTCGGCCGGAACTGGCATACTTGGAACGGAACCCAGAGTTACCGCCTCGTGGTCGGGATGATCACACAGTGTTTATCGACGTCGGTCGGTTAATGAGTCAGACCGCGACGATGCGTCGCGCCATTGGGAAGGTTCATCGCGACACTAACGATGATTTCTTTATAACTTTATCCTTTACACTGTATATACTAACCCTTCTTGTTTTCATTTCAGATGGAGTGCACTATAATCGAGTTGGGCAACGCAGCTGTAGTAGGGGAATACTGTATGCTCAGACATTCGGAGCTCGACTCGCCAGACATTATCGGGGAGCAAACCAAAAAGTCGGCGGAGAAGCTGATGCAGAATCAGCGAGATAAACATGCTCAGGAGATGGCAGCACTCCGAGAAGAGCATAGTAAGGCGATCGAGTCTTTACTTCGAGCTCATCGCAGCGAGCTGACAGAGAACTCCGCCTTCCACATCGGACAAAGGCACGCCCTTGAGCAATCTATAGAAACCCTCAAGGTGAATGAGAAGTACGCACAGGACAAGCTGAAGGAGATCCGAGAGCAAACTGAAGAGAAACTGAGGAAGGCCAAAGAATAGAACGCGGCCGACAAAAAAGCTCTCGGGAAAGCTGTGGAAGAGGTCAAAGAGCTCGCATCAAAGAATGAAGGCCTCCAGTCTATCACTGATCGACTCCGGGCACGAATCACCAAGCTGCCGTCCCAGATTAATGACTGCTTTCGGAAGCTAATATGGGAGTACACAATTCACTCCCCTACTTTCCGGAACCTTGGGGCGGTAGCTCATGCCAAGTTGAACGTCCTGGACTTCTTACGGGGGAGTGTCCAGACGCAACGAGTCCTGGGCGTATCCCTGGCCGCTGAGGAGAAAAAGAAGCTCGATCCCAAGCTCAACGGGAAGTTCGAGCCTATATCCGGTGAGGGCGTGTTGGATTGCTCACAGGATCTGTTCGGGGCGTTACATTTTAATTTGGATGAAGATCTTCACCAGCAACTTTACTCGGAGGATATTGAGACGGAGGAGGGTCCATCTCCGGATGCGTTTAGGAGGTTGGCTACTTTATTCCCGGAACCGATAGGCCCTCTCGTGGCGGAGCTCCTGAAAGACGACGATGTAATGGCGGCGTATAACCCTCAAATATATACCCCCGCTAGTGTGACTGGAGCTCGGGAGCGTCACGAATACGAAATTGCGAGGTTTTCAGCTGCCAAAACTCCATCCTCTCAAAGAATAAAGCTGGTAAGAAAGCGCCCCAGCGAACCTGGTGAAGGTTCAGGCTCCCAGAAGAAGAAGAAGAAATAAACTTCTATAACTGATTTCTTCGATTTTTGTATCCTCTCCTCATTTTGTATTTACCATATATATAAAATTTGTCTTTATTTTCCTTTCAATTTTTCCGCTGTACTTTCGAATAAAGAACCATATTCTGAATATCGCAAACTCTCCTCTTTTCAACTTTATTTTCTCGCCACATTCTTCAAGAAGTATATAATCTTGAATAATCCACCTCGAGAAATAACCGTTCTTTCACATAAGAATATATGTTAATCTCCGATATGGATGCACAACAATAGCGCATATAATAATAATTAGGATGCGTAGAAGTCCCCAGTGTGGCGGAGCTTGTATAAGTCTGCGATAACTCTAAGGCGAAAGCCTCTTTGAATTGAGTAGATACTCAAATTAAGTCCACCGCTCTGCATTCACCAATATATCTTTGCCACCGGTATACACTTACACCCGGGGCCATCACACACTCGCCAACGGCATATACTTGCACCCGTGGCTATCACACTCTTGCCACCGGTATATACTTGCACCCGGGGCCATCACATTCACGCCACCGGTATATACTTGCACCCGGGGTTGTCATACACTTACTCAGCCCGTCCATAAGACGGCGCCATCGTACATTCGACCCGTTCATAAAACGGTGTCATTCGGCCCGTCCATAAGACGATGCCATCGCACTTTCGACCCGTTCATAAAACAGTGTCATTTGGCCCGTCCATAAGACGGTGCCATGCGGAAAATACCAGCCTCCGGCGAGGGCGCTACCCCCGTCGGCGTGTCATGGAGGAGTCAGGTATATACTTGTACCCTGATTTGCCACGGAAATATACATCACAACAAACAGACCTCTTAGCATCTTCCAACAGTCATTATGTATAGACGGTTCTACCGCGGACAGGAAGACTCATCATGTTAAAAATATTTTGACACAGTTTTCAATTTAACGAGTTTGAAAATGATCGACTATAAGACAGGTGGTACATTGCGTTTCTAATCTAACTTATTTAATTTATTACATCATCCTTCGTACTAAAACGCAATGGACCTACTCCTACCTTACCAATCCCCTAGTCGATTGTATTCATGTCATCAAAAAAGATACTTAAAAAATTAGAATATGACCACAAAGAGAGGGAAAATTTTTATTTTCAAAAAGATCGATGAGTCACCTCTATACATAATACTTTCGCAAATTGGAAATATGAAAAGTTCGTGGCAGCTCCTTCCCGCTCATATTTGCGATTTTGTACGTTCCTTCCTTCACTACGGCCGTTACTCTGTACGGTCCTTTCCACTTTCGATCCAACTTCCCAACATTTTTTGAGACTTCCACTTTCTTAAGAATCAAGTCTCCAACTTTTAACAGCATAGGTCGAACGCCTTTGTCGTGCCTCTTAGCCATAAGCCTTTTACATACCTCCATTCGTATTGCGGCTCTATCGCGGATATCATCAATACAGTGAAGGTCCAACTTTCTCATATCCTCGTTCAACACTTCGTCATAAGCAATGACTCTTTCCGATAAAATAGTCACTTCAACCGTAGATACGGCCTCAGAGCCATATACCAAAGAGAAAGGGCTGAATCCGGTAGTGGACCTCGGTGATGTCCGATATGCCCACATCACATTATGCAATTCATCCACCCAAGAGCCTTTGTATTCATCTATCCGTGTTTTCAGCTGTTGTAGGATAATACGATTGATAACCTCTGTTAGCCCGTTTGTTTCTGGGTGTGCCACGGAGGTAAACCGCTGTTCAATTCCATAACTCTCACACCATTCATTAACCCTCTTTCAGGCAAATTGCGTTCCGTTATCTGATACCAAAATCCTAGGAATTTTGAATCGACATACGATATACCTCCAAAGGAAACTGATAACTTCCTGTTCCCGAACGCGTGATACAGCTTCAACCTCTATCCACTTAGAGAAATGTTCTACAGCCACGATAGAGAACTTCTTTGGCTAGGTGCGTTCGGAAATGGTCCTAAAATATCGATGCCCCACATATCGAAAGGGCATGTTGTCGGTAAAGGTGTCATATTAGCTCTCGGTACATGATGCACGTTTGAGTGGAACTGACAAGCGGAACAAGCCCGAACAAAATTCACACAATCTTTCACCAATGTTGGCCAAAATAACCGACCCTCTTAACCTTGTTCGCCAAAGATCGACCTGCTGAATGATCACCACAGTCCCCAGCGTGAATCTCTTCTATAACGGCCTTTGCCTGTACTGGGGACAAACATCGAAGATATGGGCCTTCGAAATTCTTCTTATAATTCACAATAGCATCCTTCCATGATGGCTCGTCGGTTACGGCATCCACTAAAAACCATGTCCCATTCGAAAGTTCCAAATTAGCCACCTCGGCCGTCTGTTTCTCCAATGGACTGACAGAGGGATGGTAATGGATCATTGTTGTTATCTTTGACTCATCCGAGAGTTCTAAAATCGTCGCCGCCTTTGCAAGACCGTCTGCACGCGTGTTTTCCTCCCTCGGGATANTTAACAATCATATCGTCAACATACACTTCCATCATATGGCCAATTAATTCTCTAAAGATTTTGTTGACCAACCTTTGGTATGTTGCTCCAGCATTTTTGAGACCGAAGGCATAACCACATAGCAATAAACCCCATCTTCGGTCATGAATGATGATTTCTTCTAATCTTCTTCAGCCAAGAAGATCTGGTGATATCCAGAATAAGCATCCATGGTACTCATCATGGTGCTTCCAGCAACAGCATCCACTAGTCGATCGATGTGTGGCAGAGGGAAAGGGTCTGAGTCACAACTTTTGTTTACATCGGTGAAATCGATGTACATCCGACATTTCCCGTCTGGCTTGGAAACCACTACTGGGTTTGCAACCCATTCAGTATAGTGGATTTCTCTGATAAATCCCGACCGCAACAGCTTGTTCACTTCAGCTCGGATGATTTCAATTTTTTCAGGAGAATAACGTCTCCTTTTCTGCCTGACAGGCTTCGTTCTAGGTTCAGTGTTGATCCGATGTTCACTATCGGATCGGTCAATCCCCGGGACATCGTCCGGGGTCCAAGCAAATATATCCACATGGCTTCTCAGCAGGTGGATCAATTCTTTTTCAAAATCAGGGGCTAAATGAGCCCCGATGCGAGTGGTCTTGGTTGAGTCATCCTCAACCAAATTGATCAATTTGAACCCCACGGGTTCCATCGCTTGCCTTGGGTGCGGCAGTTCTTCCAACAACATGGTAATATTCTTCCCGAATGGGAATTAGAGATGGCACACAGCTACTATATGATAGACAGAAATGCTGGGGCTACTTGGATAGATTACCGCTACATTATTGGTTTAAATGTTACGACAAAATCGGACGATCAGTCGATAATACAGACAACACTAGCAGAATTCGGAAGTTGTAACAAAATGATTGTCGATCGGTGTTAAAGCAGTAAGATTATGATCAGCGATTAAAGTCATTACAGTACAAAGTTAGGAAGACGAGGAACTAAATGTTAAGGCCCCTAGGCTTTCAAGAATAAGCGAATCCAACCGATCGGCGTGTGGTTGAAATTCTGGATCAGGATGGTCCGGTCCGATAGGCGAGCGAGGTCTAAAATTCCCATCAAAGGTGAGTGGATCGACACGCTCCCATTCTTCGGAGTTAGGATTCAGTTCAAAAATGTTGGCGATTTGCTCCTTAATTATTGCCTTCTGTTCCTCCACCAACCCAAGTGAGTAAGTCGTCGCCAAATTTTTGAATGTTGGCGAGATCACGAACCAATCCAGAAATGACGATCTGTCCTCTTTATGCTTGTCGATCGCCTGTTCGAGAGCTGACATCCGACCGTCATAATCCAAGCACTTCTGGTTGATTTCTTGGAAAATGCCATCTGCAGAGTTCATAAAATGTTGAACCTTGTCTTTGTGGACAGTCAGGCTGTGACGATATTCCTCCTCTGCATATTTAAGCGCGGATGACGCCAGATTGACATTTTGCCGTTCGACCTCAAGCTTAACTTCAGAGAGATCGCGCTGAACTTCAGCTTCGGCTCTTTTTTTCATTTCTGCTTGGATCTCTTTTGCCGAACGGGATAGTTCCTTGGTGACCACGTCCACTCTGTTCTTCAGAGTATTGTTTTCTTCTTGAAGGTGGGAGAGTTCTTGGGCATGACGCCTTGCTTCGATTAGCTCTCCCTCTAACATAGAAATTTTGTTTCTGTCTTCTGCGGCTTGATCAAGCGCCTTAGAAAGTTTCTTCCGCAGAAGTGCAACCGCCTTTAAAGAACGCGTTGTCTTATGATACAGAGACAACATTTCCTTGGATGTCTGCAGTGGGCAACAAATGGTTAGAGCGACAGTAATCGGTATGGGACAATTAAGTAATGTTATGAAAATTACCTCACGAAGGGCGATCGCCGCTTTGCCAAGTGAGACAGGTGGGTCGGTCGACAAAGTACCGACCGTCATCATCTCGTCAATATGAGTGCTGACGAGCGTCCCCACAGCCACAGAAACTGTCGGACGTTTCATGGCGTCGCTGCCGACCGGCTGTGGAAGAATGAAGTTCTCCTGCATGTTTTTGCTCTGGAATTCGGCAAACCATGAAGGAAAACTCTGGCTTTCACATGACGAACTGGTTTCTGACGTGGATGCAGCTTCGTTCGCCATCTGAATTGGGACTGGAGGAGGCGGAAGGTCGGTCATTGGGGTTGTTTGCGACCTTGTTGGAGATTCCCTTGGATAGTCGATCAGTTGGACTTTCTCAGCCTGCAGGAATTCATTGAAGAGTAAGCGACGATCGGCAGTCCAACCTGCAATCCTAAAACAACTCTCGAGTGTTAGATCGTCAAAAAATTGGGTTACCCTTTCACCAAGGGATTCCATCGGAATAGAGACGATCGACAAAGGGTTGGGCGATGATCTTTCGACATCATCTGCCGATCGCGATGCTTCTGCCGCTTCAGAAGCGTCATTTTCCATAGTTATCTTGAGGGGTGATGAAGGGGGAGATGGAGATGGAGATTTCCTTTTAGATACGGAAACCTACGAATATATGGAAAAAATGAAACCACATTAAGGCGACGAATGGGCAGAAGTGTGATTACCTTCGCCTTCTTAGCCTTCCTCTGCAATCCTTTGGCGATCATCTCTTGTTTCCTCTTCAGTTTCCCTCCAGAAGAAAGTTTAGAGGAGGAAGCTGAAATACGGAATAAGATTCAGTTATGACTGGAAGGAAGGAAAAAGTTACAAAATAAGCTTACGTTCTTCGGGAAGAGATGATGGTTGAACCCAGGGTCGACCGATGCGTTCGCTCATCGATCGACCTGTTATGCGCAGACGGGAAAGATTATCCTCTGCACACAACACTTTCCAGTTAAGACGATCGTCTTTATTTGGAAAGTTTTCCATCAGCTCGGGCAAGGTCTTCAGATGATCGGCAATTAAAATTGTTTCTACACCATCGACCATGAACTTGCCAGTGTCGAACGATACTTGGACAGGGAATTCAAGGTCGTCATTTTGAATCCCGACCCAGACGAATGAGTTATACCAGTCGCGTTGCGAATCTGGTCGTTCGACAAGGTCGTTGTTTTTACCTCTGCTGGAGAAGTACCACAACTTGCGTTGGGCAAAAACGTGAGTGCCCGATCGCCACATCACCTTGTAGATCGTCAAGAACTTGGTGACGGTCGGGGCCATGTTAGCGGCGTCGCAGTAGTGAATGAACGCGACGATAACCAAGTAACTACTTGGCATCAGAGCAAAAACGGGCATTGCCAGGGCCCACAGTAGTTCAGCAGTGAACGGATGAAGAGGGAACCTTAATCCGTTCCTGAGAGCAGAGATCGTCACTGGGATGGGATTATCCAGGGACGACCGTCCNATAAAAATACCGAAAATACCACATAACCACGTCGGACGAGCCCCGAGGTTAACAAAATTACATAAATAACCTCGGGCAATATCAGCAGTTAAAATTGTTTCTACACCATCGACCATGAACTTGCCAGTGTCGAACGATACTTGAACAGGGAATTCAAAGTCGTCATTTTGAATCCCGACCCAGACGAATGAGTTATACCAGTCGCGTTGCGAATCTGGTCGTTCGACAAGGTCGTTGTTTCTACCTCTGCTGGAGAAGTACCACAACTTGCGTTGGGCAAAAACGTGAGTGCCCGATCGCCACATCACCTTCTAGATCGTCAAGAAATTGGTGACGGTCTGGGCCATGTTAGCAGCGTCGCAGTAGTGAATGAACGCGACGATAACCAAGTAACTACTTGGCATCAAAGCAAAAACGGCCATTGCCAGGGCCCACAGTAGTTCAGCAGTGAAAGGATGAAGAGGGAACCTTAATCCGTTCCTTAGAGCAGAGATCGTCACTGGGATGGGATTATCCAGGGACGACCGTCCAGCAGCAGGCCAGGGCTTAGAACCGGGCTCACCAACTTCCAAGTCGTATTCTTCAGGGAGATCAAATTTTTCACGAATCGCGTCAATATTCAGGGATGGAGCCATCTGCAAATAAAGATATGCGTCGTAAATACCCACGAAATAAGAACCCACTGGAGAATCAAGAGAATCGAAGAAATTCGTTGGGATATTGGGAAGAATAATGACTTGCTCGCAGTTTGCTCGCAGTAAAGAAATAAAACCAAATTAAAACTCGTCCAAAGCCGAAGAAGTGGAAAAAACCTGTAGAATCCTTGCGTCTGATGGAGAAGGGTGGTCGCCGGAGACAATGGATGAAATCGCCAGAGAACAGAAGGATGCAATTGAGGATTGGAAGCACAAATCGGAAGTGCGACGGCGATGAGGGTTTTGTATGAGAGCAACGCTCAGGATTATGCCACGTGGACTATCAGGATTGCGACTTTCTAGCTTCCGCACGGTTTTCAAGGTCATTATAATTTGAACTCCTACCAACGTTCGACTTTGACGATCGATTGGAGTTGAGGGGCTAATGTTAATACGTGACTTGCAAGGATACTGTCGATGTCAGTCAATATGACCGATCGGACAATAGCACGTTCTAGCCGATCGGACTAGAGAACTGATGGCCGGTCGATCGGCGCGTTTCGTGATCGGTAATTATGTGCTGGAAGGAGAATGTCGATCTGCGTCCTCAGAAGAAATGTCAAGGAAAACTGCGCCAGTACTCCAGGCGGCTGTGTGCGACTTTAGCATGCACAAAAGTCTTATAAATCAGCTCGAAGTAGCTGTGGTGAGATCATGATAGATTACGATAAGATTCTATTCGATTAAAATATGTAAAATGTTACTCTATAAAAAGGGGAGGCATGAAAGTGTGTAAGGGCAGGATGGTCGGAGATTTCCTTATCTTAAGTTCATATTGAATTTTACCTATGTTTGGTGCCCCGTGGGTTTTCCTCCCGATTATCGGGTTTCCCACGTACAAATTCTTGTTTTCCTTTCTTTACGCAACCGTATACCAGCGGTATCCCTACCTAAGTACAAAACATCATAGAGTAGATTTTTTACTCTTAACAGGTATATACTTGCACCCGGGGCCATCACACTCTTGCCACCGGTATATACTTGCACCCGGGGCCATCACATTCTCGCTGCCGGTATATACTCGCACCCGGGGCCATCACACTCTCGCCACCAGTATATACTTGCACCCGGGGCCATCACACTCTCGCCACCGGTATATACTTGCACCCGGGGACATCACACTCTCGACCCGTTCATAAAACGATGTCATTTGGCCCGTCCATAAGACGGTGCCATCGTACTCTTGACCCGCTCATAAAACGGTGTCATTCGGCCCGTCCATAAGACGGTGCCATCGCACTCTCGACCCGTTCATAAAACGGTGTCATTCGGCCCGTCCATAAGACGGTGCCATGCGGAAAAGGACCAGCCTCCGGCGAGGGCGCGACCCTCGTCGGCGTGTCATGGAGGAGTCAGGTATATACTTGCACCCTGATTTGCCACGGAAATATACATCACAACAAACAGGCCTTTTAACATATTCCAACAGTCATTATGTATAGACGGTTCTGCCGCAGACAGGAAGACTCATCACGTTCAAAATATTTTGACACATTATTTAATTTGACGAGTTTGAAAATGATCGACTATAAGACAGGTGGTACATTGCGTTTCTAATCTAACTTATTTAATTTATTCCATCCTCCTTCGTACTAAAACGCAATGGACCTACTCCTACCTTACCAGTCCCCTAGTCGATTGAATTCATGTCGTCAAAAAAGATACTTAAAAAAT
>RWGZ01000666.1:487108-524271 GCA_009725065.1 Utricularia reniformis
AGGCCCGAACTGTTCCCATTCGTAACTCAAAATCAGCGACGTGATCAATAGGATCACCATCGCCTCGGAATGTCGGCAACCCCTCGGGGTTGCGATAATGTCGATCTGTTACCGCTGCCCAGATTTCTTCTGAAAAAGGGAGCATCAAATCTCCCAAGGCGGCAGATAATCCTTCAGATTGCTGGGATGACGTCTGAACTGCATGTAAATTATGCCACCAATCGTCATCCTTTCTTCGCCTGATAGGAGCCTCCATGGCCCTGTTAAATAAGCCAGGATTGCGTCCCAGATTCGGTTCGCAATCGTTCAACGCACGCATACTCTCCAACTCCCTGGTGAGCTCATCTATTCGTCGCTGCATCTGCTCCTGGTCATTTCCAGGAGCGGGAGTTAGAGCTCTGGCCGGAGGGGGAGGAGTAGATCGATATCTAGGCCTCCTTGTGTTGACGCCACGCCTGAAGGTTTTCTTCCTCATCAGTGCTGCGTTCGTCGGGATCACTTTCATATCCTCTGTTTCTGGGAACAGGGCTTGAGATAGCCGGTGGTTCTGTTCCACTTTTCTCCGTCATAATTTCCAGTACCA
Organism: Utricularia reniformis; assembly: GCA_009725065.1. NCBI lineage: Eukaryota > Viridiplantae > Streptophyta > Magnoliopsida > Lamiales > Lentibulariaceae > Utricularia > Utricularia reniformis. The sequence continues at coordinate 487,692 of RWGZ01000666.1, forward strand.
CCTTCCTTACGACAGCTTCCAAATCCTGTAATGTGAATGTTGGTGCTGGAAGACTGTCGGGAAGCACGTCACTATCATTTGTTGGAGTTCCAGTTGCCATGCCTTTGATTATCCTATCCCACGTAGAAAACTCAAATGGGATTAGAAAAAATCGTCCCCACGGACGGCGCCAAACTGTTATGGTCCCTTTTTAGGGGGTAACAACAGTCATCCGGTTCGTTCAACAAACGAACTCGGTTCTGATTTCTTTAAAATGTGGAAGACGATCAAAGCTAAAAACCAAAATAAATGCACGGCAATATATAGTGGAAACCCCAAGAACCGGGGTGAAAACCACTCGACTAAGAGCTGATTATGCTCTTAGCCTACTCACTAAAGAAAATAAATCAAAGTTCATACAAGATAGGCTAATGAAAATGACGAGACAAGGAAAGCGGTAAGAATTCGGCAGAGTAACAGCCTGTTCTTCCACGTCCAAAGGGTCCTGTCTTTTCCTTCATCTTGCTATGTATTTATAGAGTTGCCGGCGAGTGTAATCCACGTCTTGTAACCGCCTCTGACAAGTTTGTTAGAGGTTGTTATCGCAGGATGTAAAACGAAGCTCGGACCGATGCGTGGTCTGCGTGATCGGGCCCGAAGCATGATAAACGTGACAGGGCCCGAGGCGTGGAACGCGTGAGCCTGTAACCGTTTTGTAACTGTTCGGACCGAACTCCGGAGCCAGCTGGCAGATAACGCTTTTATTTACTAAGGTTATCTTCGGTCCTCTGTGTTGAACATCGGGCCGCTCTTCCGAAAGGTGTAAGTGGGCTGTAAGTGTTCGTTTTGATTATTTAAGTCGGCCCAACTGTTATCGGGCCTCACCCATTACAGGGTACCCGGTCCTAGAGTTCACATCAATGTTCTTTATCGCTAAGTCTGACCAAAGCGGCACTCACTGCCTCTTTCGTTACTGCCAAATATAAACCCAACGGTTCCCCCGGTGAAGGAGGTGACATAAACGGTGGTTTACTCAGATAATCTTTCAAAATTTCAAAAGCCCTGCTACATTCGTCGTCCCAATACAAAAGGTTCGTCTTACGCAAAACCTTAAAAAATGGCAAACTTCTCTCTGCTAATCGCGAAATGAAGCGATTCAATGAGGCTAATCTCCCAGTTAGCCTTTGAACTTCCCTAACAGTCGTCGGGAGGGGTCATTTCCTGGATAGCTGTTATCTTGTCAGGATTCATCTCAATTCCTCTCTCGGATACCATAAAGCCGAGTAACTTGCCTCCTTTCACACAAAACGCACACTTAAGCGGATTCAATTTCATTCTATACTTTCTCAGTACTCCAAAACAATCATTCAAATACTGGATGTGGTTATCCCCATGTTTACTCTTTATCAATATGTCGTCGATATAAACCTCCAAAGATTTTCCGATCATATCTTTGAACATCGAATTCATTAAACGTTGATAGGTGGCCCCAACATTTTTCAACCCAAATGGCATAACTCTATAGCAAAAAATGTCTTTATTTGTCATAAATGAAGTAAACAACTTGTCCTCACAATGCATAAAAATTTGATTATATCCCTTAAAAGCATCTAACATACTAAGGAATTCAAAACCACAGGCAGCATCCACCATCATGTCAATGGCCGGCAGCGGATACGGATCCTTCAGGCATGCTTTATTCAAATCAGTAAAATCAATGCAAACTCTCCAGCCACCATTCGACTTTGGGACCACCACTGGATTCGCGACCCAATCCGCGTATCTAACAGGCTCTATGAATCCTGTCTGCATCAAACTTTCTACCTCCTCATCAATCGCCCTCTCTTTCTCAGGAGAAAACTTCCTCTTCTTCTGATGAACTAGTCGCACATATGAGTTAACATTGAGTCTATGAGAACAGACTTGGGGATCAACCCCCACATAATCCTGATAAGACCAAGCAAAAACATCTACATTACTTTGCAAAAAAGAAATTACCTCCTTCTCAACCTCTGGTGACAACTCGGAGCCGATCGTCACTATCTTTTCAAGATTACCAGGGAATAGAGGCACTGTCTTGATTCCCAAAGACTCCATCTTCATATCGTTCTCTTTAAACTTCCTGAGAGACGGTCCGTCATTCGTATCAATAACTTCATCAGACGTGAATTCCACCATACAAATAGGTAACTTCGCTTTAGATCCATCGATACCACTCCTACACATCACATTATAACAAGAGCGCGCCAGCTCTTGATCTCCCTTCATCTTCCCAACCCCTAATTGTGTTGGGAACTTCATCATCAAATGTGGTTGAGACACCACAGCTCCAAACAAGTTCAAACAACTTCTTCCCAGGATCGCATTATAAGGGAGTATAGGGAGATCCACCACCACAAATTCCACCATCAAGTGATATCTCGGGATCGCCCAAAGTCACCGGCAGAAAAACAGATCCCTCAGCCACAACAACGCTATTATTAAAACCAACTAACTTCGTGTGCACGGGCTGGAGTTGGGTGGTTCCTTTCAATGTCATCTGCTCAAAGGCCGCAAGAGTCAATATGTTGGTAGCGGCCCCGGTGTCGACTAACACTCGAGAAACAGGATGATTCGCAATAATAGGGGAGACAACCAATGCATCATCTTGTGGGGAGAAAACCCTAGATAAATCCTCTAGTCCAAATGATATTGTCATTTTATCCAAATCAGTTAACAGGACCATGTTCACTTTCATAAATCGCCCCTTCTAATGTAATGCATGATAGGAACGTTTGCGGCCGCGGTTCGAATCACCAACACTTTTTCCCCCCGCGATAGTCATAATGTTGGGGCCTAGGTTACCCCATCTGGGTTGGGCATTTTCGACATTCAAAATAGGTTGACCCTGGTTGGGATCAACCGGAGGAGGAGGTAATACTTGCTGATTCGAGGGGGCTGGTGGGTAAGCCTCATATCCGTACCCGTGCTGATTTCTTTGCGGCTGATGCCTGCCGCGACCACGATAGTGGTTTCCTCTTCCTCCGCCTCTTTGGTTTTGTCTACCACCATTAAAGAATCCTCTCTGTCCACCTCCTTGACGTTGGCCACGCTGCCCTCCATATCCTCGTCCTCTTACATTTGGCCGTGGCGCATCGACCTTCAGGGTCTTGGGTGTTGTTCCCTCTGGGACACTCATGTCGATCTTTCCCAACTTAGGCTCGGGTAGAGCCTCCACAGTACTGATCAGTTCATCAAGCTGGCCCAACTCTAGCAACCTTTCTACCTCACACAATAGCTCCCGACAATCATTGGTTGCGTGCCCGAAACTTCGATGGAAACGACAAAATACTTGGGACTCGTAAGTCCCCGGTGTTGGCTCATGCAAAGGAGGAGGATAACAAAGTGATCCTGCCTTCTTTTGCTCGATAATCGCAAAAATATGCTTATAGTTGTATGTGGGAAACGCTCTCAACTTTGATTTTGCGTGCGGGACAACCTTGTCCGGCCCGCGACTTGCAACAATGATGTGGGAACCATATGCCCGTACTTCGATCACACCATGATCTCGCAAACCTTCGTCTTCCCTGATGTATTGCGTACATCTCAGAGCCAAATCCTCCATACTTTCCGGGGGATCCCTATTCAAAGAATTACATAACAGATGCCCAGCTAGAATAAGCTGCAGCACCCCAACCTTCTCACTAACAGTGATCCGAGGTATCTTCCTACACTCGGCCTCGAAACGGGTAATAAAAGCCAACATTCTTTCCGAAGAGTCATACAGCAATGCAGTCAAAGAACTAATAGATTTTATCGGCGTATTAAAAGGCGCGAAAGCTGAATATAATTGATCCTTAAAAGTCCTGATAGGAAACGATCGAACGTCTCGGTAACCGGTTAAACCATCGGAGGGCTGATTCTTTAAGAGAAGCGGCAAAAATGAAACAGATGGCCGCATCACTGAAATTCATAAAACTCACATGAATCTCCAAATTCGACGTATGAGCATGCGGGTCAGTCGACCCGCGATACTGTGGGAGATCCTTAGACATTTCAATAAACTCAGAGCGAGTGGCTCCGATAATCGCCGTGGAAAAAGGAGATAAGGCATTTGAAGTGTTCCACGGACTTTGCAAAACTTACAAAGATGGTAACGCCTTTCCTCGATTACCGATGGGCTCATTAGCCCTTTCATTCTCAAAATAATCTCCCTCGTAAGCTGAGGTCTAATGAGTATCCCGGGTATCTCCCCGTACACTCGTCTCCTTTCTTGGCCCAGAGTCAGGTTGGCCTCCAATTGGTTCATCCTAGCCTCGTTCTGCTCCAACTTCCCACTCATCTCCTTAAACTTCAACTCAATCAACTCTCCAATCTTTTGAAGAGTATCGCTCTGTTCTCCGGTTGCTGCAGTATTTGCTCGCGGCTCCGGAACGCGATCGGTATCTTCCCCTGAGGCCACATCATTAGCAGGTTCTGGGGTAACATTGTTCCTCCCAGCTCTCCTTTGAGCTTCGACTTGCTCTAACTAAGCGATTAAACTACGCCTTCGCTCTTCCAAATCCTCATCCGTTCCCATATGATCCGCAGATCTAGAGCGTGCAGGTGGCGAAAGATGGGCATTATTTCATACCGCAACTCGGCCAATTCTTGCGAATTCGTAACACTTGGATAAACATTCGCGCGATCGAGGATAAAAACTTGGTGCCCTTACGGATGAAAACCCGCTCCGTGAGGGCCGAATAGTCACATTTTAAGCAGAGGGCTCCTCCAGAACTGACGACCGAGCCCCCGGTAACACAACAAAATCAACGTTGACTTGAGGAATAGGATTCGCCTCAATTTCTTCATCAAAAATATCTTCATCAGAATTCCGAGTAGTCATGATAATAGAAATCCAAACTCAGCAATAAAGCTCTTAGTTAGATAAAAAATCTCGAGTCCCACAGACGGCGCCAAACTGATCTAGTCTAAAAATATTTTAGGTATTTATTTTTAGATCAGTCAATTTTTATTTAATTATTCAGAATTCAGTTTATGTGGGGACACGAGCGATATACGAGGTTGGGCCCACAATGTGTGAGCTTACGTCCTCGGGAGAGCAAAGCTCTACCTTGGTTTTCACTATGATATTCAAAAAATACAATTACAATGGTGTGATATCAATAATCAAGATGGAAGCGGCTCGGAAAACGATCGAGACTGCCAAAAACACTCCGTTACGGCGAAACTGCCAAAAGCTCTGTTACGGTGAAACTGCCAAAGCGCTGTTACCGTGAAAGTGCCAAAGCTCTGTAACCGTGAAACTGCCAAAGCTCTGTTACAATGATCTGCCAAAAGCTCCGTTACGGTGAAACTGCCCAAAACTCGAGAATAGTGATCTGGAGGGGCCAGTCACGAGTTTTGGTACGAATTCTCGCGAATAGTGATCTGCAGGGGCAAATCGCTAGTTTTGGTACGACTTCTCGCGAATAGTGACACAAAAGGACGTAGTCGCGAGATTTGGAGCGAAATCTCGCAAATAGTAGCTCAAAGACGGTGGTTGCGAGATTTGGTGCGAAATCTCGCGGATTGAGGCTGAAAAACAAAGTCTCGCGAGCTCGGACGAAAGTCTTGCCTTGGGAGATGCAAAAAAGAGTCAGACCCCTTTTCAGTGCCCTGTGGCTCATATTTATAGAGGAATCCAGCCCAAGTAACAAGTTTCAGGCCCAGGAGCCCAATTCCACTGGACTCAGCCCAACTAACATATAATATTAAAATACACTTGAATAAATGCCATACCGTTACAGATCTCCCGAAATGCACTTCGATCGACAATTAGCCAAAAAAAACAACGAGATAACACCGGAAGAACCCGTAAAATAATTCCTCGCTTCTAGTTACTGAATTCTCAGCCAAAAACGCCGCCACAACTTGCCGGCACGTTCCTCGTGTGCCAAATTACGAAAATACCCTTGGCCCCGTCCGGGTCCGAATATGTCCAAAACTGCTAGAAACGGTGATCGAAAGCTCATACTGATATTGCCCGAGGTTATTTATGTAATTATGTTAACCTCGGGGCTCGTCCGACGTGGCTATGTGGTATTTTCGGTATTTTTATATGTCTATCGCGAGGCGTTCTCGAGGGTATTCTCGTGATTCAGGAATGCTGGACCCCATATAAGGCTTCTGTAAGTGTTTTGAGATGTTTTGGGCTATTTCGGCCCCGGACGGGGCCAGGGGTATTTTCGTAATTTGCCATCCGGGAGCACATCGGCAGGGTGCAGTGATGATATGTGGCTGCGTATGCACTGTTTGGAGTCAAAGAACTGATATACGAGATTTTCCGGTATTTTCTCACCGCATTTCCGACTAATCTCTCGAACGGGATGTAGTCCAGAAGTTTAGTGGCGCTGTGATACTTATTCCGGATTAATTGGATATTTTCTAAGTAAGTTGGGCTAATTTGACTAAGATTGGACTTTTGGACCTTAAGTTCACTTATTGGGCCGAGTTTTTCTATAAATACAAGACCATAGGCCCCAAAAAAGGGTTCAGACTTTTGGCACGCTTCCCAAAGCTCCCGGTTTCGCCACTTTTTGCCCCACTCGCGACTTTTTGATCCAAAAGTCGCGAATCCCTCATCTTCATGGCCACACTCGCGACTTTTTGCACCAAAAGTCGCAAGAGCATGTGTTCATTGTTGTATTTGCAAGATTTCGTCGCCTGGACCTCCGATTCGTGTGTTTTCGCCTCCCGGACACCTGGACTCGCGAGTTTTCGTCCCTTAGGCACCAAGACTCGCGACTTTTGGCACCATTCGCGAGTTTATGTCCAAAAGTCGCGAACATCACCTTAATTCGCAAGTTTTCGTCNGGTACAGATATGAGGATGATGATATAGCATGCAAGCAAGTGTAAAGCATAGTGACATCCGTCTCCTCCGTTGTCCCATTAGGACCTTTTAGTCCGGTGTACTGGATCCATCTAGGCAGAAGTGAAAAATTTATGTCAGTCTAAGGATTGTAGCTTGAACCTGACGCTACTTCCGTCTAGATGGTGAAGGCTCTCCGGTGCGAGGCACCCGATCTATCTGAGTAGGAGTGAAATATTTTCGCAGTCTAAGGATTGTACCCTGAACCTAGCGCTACTTTTATTTAGGTAGTGAAGGTTTCCTACATTTACTTACCTTTGTGGAGGAGAACGGGAAAGGTCAAGGTGAGAAGCATGTAATCGTTGCGGTTCGTGATAGTATGTGAGGCAGAAAGACATCCGTTTCCTCCGCTGTCCCACAGGGACCTTTTGGTCTAGTGTATTGGATCTGTCTAGGCGGAAGTGAAAAATGTACACCAGTCTAAGGATTGTACCATGAACCTGATGCTACTTCCGTCTAGATAGTGAAGGTCCTCTAGTGCGAGGCACCTGAGCCACCCGAATAGGAGTGAAATATTTACGCTAGTGAAATACTACTATTCAGGCAGTGAAGGTTTCCTACGTTTACTTTCTTTTGCGAAGGAGAACGGGAAAGGTCAGGCCTAGTAAGGATGGGACAATTAGGGGTGCAAGTTTATACCCGAAGGTGAACGTTGATATTGCCTGAGGTTATATATGTAATTATGTTAACTTCGGGGCTCGTCCGACGTGGCTATGTGGTATTTTCGGTATTTTTATATGTCTATCGTGAGGCGTTCTCGAGGGTATTCTCGTGATTCAAGCATGCTGGACCCCATATAAGGCTTCTGTAAGTGTTTTGAGATGTTTTGGGCTATTTCGGCCCCGGACGGGGCCAGGGGTATTTTCATAATTTGCCACCTGGGAGCACATCGGCGGGGTGCAGTGATGATATACGAGATTTTCTGGTATTTTCTCACCGCATTTCCGACTAAACTCTCGATTGGGATGTAGTCCAGAAGTTTAGTGCGCTGTGACACTTATTCCGGATTAATTGGATATTTTCTAAGTAAGTTGGGCTAATTTGACTAAGATTGGGCTTTTGGACCTTAAGTTCACTTATTGGGCCAAGTTTTTCTATAAATACAAGACTCTAGGCCCCAGAAAAGGGTTCAGACTCTTGGCACGCTTCCCAAAGCTCCCGGTTTCGCCACTTTTTGCCCCACTCGCGACTTTTGATCCAAAAGTCGCGAATCCCTCATCTTCAAGGCCACACTCGCGACTTTTTGCACCAAATGTCGTGAGAGCATGTGTTCATTGTTGTATTTGCGAGATTTCGTCGCATGGACCTCCGATTCGCGTGTTTTCGCCTCCCGGACACATGGACTCGCGAGTTTTCGTCCCTTAGGCACCAAGACTCGTGACTTTTGGCACCATTCGCGAGTTTATGTCCAAAAGTCACGAACATCACCTTAATTCGCAAGTTTTCGTCGCCTCGGGTGCGATAGAGTGGAATTGATCGTTTTTCGTACCGTTTTCATTCGGATTATCATTATCTCATGATTGTACTTGTATCCTTTGATTATTATAGTGAAAACCAAGGTAGAGTTATGCTCTCCCGAGGACGTAAGCTCACGCATTGTGGGCCCAACCTCGTATATCGCTCGTGTCCTCACAAAAATTAAATTTCGAGTAATTAAAAATTGACTGATCATAAACAAACACTCTAAAATATTTTTAGACGAGATCACCTTCCGAGGTAGGTATCTAGGAACTACCACATTTCCATATGGTTTTGTTCTACTCAATTGCACGTACTCTCCAATCTGATGGACCTAAATCCCGCTTTCAAGCATACCATACAGTTGGTTGATCATGTACTTAGCATGTACGTGGACCGTCTTGACACCAATTTAGAGCCATGGCGGCGCCGATACATTTATCAAACCCCAACCCGGTGTAGACGCTTTTGGAGTACGATGGTCTAACACACCACATTATTATCATAATGACTATTTAAATATTAGAGTTTCATCCGCAAAAAAGAGGCACTATGCCTCAAATATTGACATAACAAAATAACCTGAAGGATCAACAACATGGCATAAAATGAAAAATCATAAACGAAAACATAGTCTCACTCCTAGCCGCGGACAACTAACTACCACCTCCCACTATATCCATATCTATAAATCGGTTACAATCTAATAAGTGAAACTTCTCTAATTATTAAACAATTCTATATGCATTTCACATAACCCATGATTATCGTATATGCCTCATTAAACTCCTCATAACATTTCCACTTTTTATCATTCATTCAATTTGTATTTTTGTTGGTTTTGTCATGCCCAGTGACATGTGTCATCAAAACTGGGTGTTAGCTATTGGCCGGCTCAACAAGCTTGTATGCTTCCCTTCCTCAAGTAAGGATCTAATTGTTACATGTTCCCATCAAGTTCCGTTCAGCTGAATCGCATGTACTCTCCAATCTCAAGGACCTAAATCCCTCTCTAATGTATGCCCTATAGTTGGTTGGTCGTGTACTTATCACGATGAAAGCTTTAGTATTTCAACTTCACCCCGAGTTTTAGACATTCCATTTCAATTAATTATAATGGGATAATGTATCATCAATAGTGACTTAACACATCATTTCCTATACTTGAACCTACTATTATTAGTTCATGCCCACTCTGCTCATCTATGTTCATTCCCTTAGCGCTCCTTTCGTTCCCTACATGATTCACAATTTTTAGATCGGTTCTCATCTTATATTCTTGTGCTACACCATTCCCTATTAACATATGCAATTTGGATTCAACATTATTTTAGACCAAATACAAACCTTGGCACGATCGAGCTGAAGACTGGGCGTTAAGAAAGAATCAACCCACAAAATCCATATGAACAACTGGAAATAAAATTATATATGAACAAACGTAGAGGTGAAAGTTACATAAACATGTCGAGAGGGCAATAAACTGTATCACTAAACCATTAGCCGCATTCTCAGCTCCTTCACAGAGTTCTTCTCTATCGCCAAACAACACCTTTAAAGATATTATAAATTGGAGATAAATGATGTTACCTAACACTTTGTATTTCCAAAATTTTATTTCCTGCTTAGATCTCTATTACCACCACCAGCAATAATTTTCCTGTGGCGCTTGGTTCGCCTGTCTCTTGCACGCTTTGAAATCACTTTCTTCATTGGGCTAGATGTATAGCCCTCTGATAAACGATTCCTAAACGGGGCTGCATTATTCTGTTTCTCATCATTCATCTTTATGGGTATTGAAAGATGAGTATTAACAGCATCAATAGAAGGTGGTGATGGTAACGACGTTTGATCAAGTATGTCCCTGTGATAACCCTATGCCATACAAACAAAGAATTACAACAATACTATGCACATGGTACGGTACAGCTTCAAAAGTGGAATAACAAAAGGTTACCTGAATGACGAAGTCACGACGTTCACAATCCAAGAACATATTGATGGTATAGTTAGTTGTTGACCATATCTTGTCTCGTACAGTAGAAAAACTTAATTGGTCTCTTGAAGTGAAGCGATCCACTTCATTAAACCAAAGACAGGTGAAGAGATTGGTAATGGGAATGTGCTCCCTTATTATAACACATCCTTCAGGAACGTCTATAACAAAATAACTAACACGTTAGAAATAATAATAAGAAATCCGTAAAAACCGAGCTAACAATGGTGTACCACTAGTAATGGGCAGCTTGTTTGTGGAATATGGTGTTAAACCTTCCTTCTTGTAAAATTCAATCTGAATATCTATGGAACTGTTATCATACTTAGCAGCAACCTTATTAGCTTCAGCTTCCTCAAATACGTCAAAGCGTTTATAATGTCTTGATATGGCAAAGCTCGCATTGGCCCTCCACAAAAACCTGAATGTTAAGGCAGTTTTTTATTCCAAAATTGCTTTAAAGAAGGATGCTTTTAGTTAGTTAAACAAACCTCTCAAGGATCAGGACTGGATCAACAACTAGCTCGAGTTTAGCATCAATCCAAAGTGAGTACCGAGCATTGGGAAAAAGCCGATGTAGGAGAAGCTTTGGAATCTAATAATAAAGCAGGATCCNCTACCACCTCCCACTATATCCATATCTATAAATCGGTTACAATCTAATAAGTGAAACTTCTCTAATTATTAAACAATTCTATATGCATTTCACATAACCCATGATTATCGTATATGCCTCATTAAACTCCTCATAACATTTCCACTTTTTATCATTCATTCAATTTGTATTTTTGTTGGTTTTGTCATGCCCAGTGACATGTGTCGTCAAAACTGGGTGTTAGCTATTGGCCGGCTCAACAAGCTTGTATGCTTCCCTTCCTCAAGTAAGGATCTAATTGTTACATGTTCCCATCAAGTTCCGTTCAGCTGAATCGCATGTACTCTCCAATCTCAAGGACCTAAATCCCTCTCTAATGTATGCCCTATAGTTGGTTGGTCGTGTACTTATCACGATGAACGCTTTAGTATTTCAACTTCACCCCGAGTTTTAGACGTTCCATTTCAATTCATTATAATGGGATAATGTATCCTCAATAGTGACTTAACACATTCTTTCCTATACTTGAACCTACTATTATTAGTTCATGTCCACTCTGCTCATCTATGTTCATTCCCCTAGCGCTCCTTTCGTTCCCTACATGATTCACAATTTTTAGATTGGTTCTCATCTTATATTCTTGTGCTACACCATTCCCTATTAACATATGCATCGTGCAGAGTGCGTAGTCTCTGGCTCTTGTTTTTCCTACTACTTACCCAAATCGCATGTATCTGTACAAAGCGTCATGAGTTTTCTCTCATACCCAAGTCATTTACTATGATCTACTTTCGCTCTTATTAATCAATCAATCCTACTTTTCATTTCCAATGTGGGATAGATTACACTATTTCAACACACCCTCTCAAGTCCAACCACCTGACAAGTTGTGACCATTCAAATCGGTGGATTACCAACTGATCAATTTCATTAAATCGGACTAACCCCCGGCAAGGTCACTCAGGATTTTTCGGAACCCGCTTCGATACCATGTTAAATTTCTAGAGTCGGGTCATTTTATGTGTGGAGTATGTTAGGAATGGAGGTCGGGTGACAGTTGAATGGCTCGGTGGTGGAAGACCGATTGAGGGAAACCTAACATGAAGCGGTGATGTTGATCGGCTTGATTGGTCTCGTTGACCGATCGGACGATTGTGATGAGTCTATTTGATAGCTGTCGGATTAAACTTGGATCGGGATTCGAGAGTATCGAGGGGAAATATCTTTTCTTAATTGACGCATGAAATATATGGAATAAAATATTTAAATATATCTTATCGGCTGCATATATAGAAGAAGATATTGAGATATATCTTGTTAGTTAAATATATGGAATAAGATATTAATATATATTCTATTGGCGATATATATGAAAGAAGATATGAAGATATATTCTTGACATATATATGGAAGAATATATACAAATATATATTGTTATATATATATAGAAGATGCGGTCAAAGATATAGAAAGAAAATATTCGGTAGAATATTTCCTATATTAGATCCTAGTTAGATTCTATAAATAGAGGTCTCATGAAGACAATTGTAATCAATCAATTACATTCTTTTTGTGAGTGAGTTCACGACCAAGGTTTATCGGTCACGTGGTTTTCCCGATTTTGTGTTAACACGGTAAATCTTGCGTCTTTTACCTTTCTTCATTTATATTCGGTTCTCATCACATTAATTCGATTCGACCCTGGATAATGGGAAACCCCGGATAACGGGAATTCTTTTCTTCTCCGGAAATGAGGGAATTTTCCCAACAGAGTGTGCTTAGATATAACATATAAGAGGGAGGATACCATAATATATAAGATTTGAACAAATCATTTACTATGTTCTCTCTTATAAATCAATCCATCTTACTTTTCATTTCCAATGTGGGACAATTACCACTATTTCAACATGTTTCGTGTGGTTTTGCCTCGTACTCGCCTGGGTATTTAATAAATTTCGAGAGTTTCTTCATTTTGTCTTGGCTTTTCGTGGTTCTGTACAAAATGTCGTGGATTTCCTCTCTTGATCCTTTTTTTTTGTGGATCTGTAGAAAGCATCGCGAGTCTCCTCTCATGGTCCTAGTTTCGCGTGGTTTTTCTTCGTATTCACGTGGAACTGTACGAAAATTCTCGAGTTCAATGGCTTGGTGTATTTTTGCATAGTTTCTTGCCTTGGGTTTAGCTTCCCTCCTTGCACCCCACCATAGTTTATATTGTTACTTATGTCTAATGGCAATCTAATTTTTCCCTTAATTGCAATTTAGTTCATTCCCTTTTTACCTTAGTTATTCTAACACCCTAATGATCCGACACTCATTTACTGTTCGGTCTTTTTGTCCGTGAAGCTTTTGTCGAGAGGAGCAATGAGTATGTCTTAGAACATTGTTTTCCCTTAACTAACAATGCCACAAATTATGAGACATTAATTTTCGTTTTTTATATAGGATTCGAGATCGGAATCGTGCATTTGCATGTTTACTTTTATTTTCAACTTGTTGTGAGGGTGCTCCATCAAATGGCTGGAATGCTTTTACAAGAGGATTATCAGTCATTTATCGTTTCATTGCGCTAAGGTGCTAGTAAAACTCGATGTATGAGACACGAAAGTTCAACTCTTCTTGGTTAGTGGACTATGAGTTGGAAGCGTATATTGAAGACATTTGGTTAAATTTTATTAAACACTTTAAACTTTAGTGAGAATTGAATTGAACTTGATTTCACACCAATGAATAAAAATCGCGAGGAGTTTAGCTTATATCGGAGGAATTTGAGTTTGGTCTAAGTTTTTGCATAACTCGAAATTTCGCAAAGAATTAAATGTCACTCGCGAGGAATTGAAGTGCATGTAGGTTTTCATGAGGAATTCTACAAAGGTTGCAATGAATTGTGAAAAACTCTCCAGAAATTTATCATGTGAGGTGTTTTCGTGTCGAATTGTTATGAGCTCGCGACAAATTTGTCAAACCATAGAAAATGCTTGTTCACTAGCGACGAATTTTATTATGAGGAATCTTACCTGGTATTTATAGGCGCAAATGAAAAGTTTGGATCTCAGTAAAAATTTTAATCGGAGTCACAATTCAAAGTTTTTAGTATCAAACTAACCGTGTCGATGAGATAAGTCATTATGGAGGTATGACTTTTGATGGGAGCATCAATTTAAATATCAAAGTGCACGCCTAGATCGAGAGTTTTATGATTCAACGACAAGCCCCATCATTCACCTTTGATTCCTCAATTAGGTTTTTCTGACGGTTGGAATTTGGATTCAACATTATTTTAGACCAAATACAAACCTTGGCACGATCGAGCTGAAGACTGGGCGTTAAGAAAGAATCAACCCACAAAATCCATATGAACAACTGGAAATAAAATTATATATGAACAAACGTAGAGGTGAAAGTTACATAAACATGTCGAGAGGGCAATAAACTGTATCACTAAACCATTAGCCGCATTCTCAGCTCCTTCACAGAGTTCTTCTCTATCGCCAAACAACACCTTTAAAGATATTATAAATTGGAGATAAATGATGTTACCTAACACTTTGTATTTCCAAAATTTTATTTCCTGCTTAGATCTCTATTACCACCACCAGCAATAATTTTCCTGTGGCGCTTGGTTCGCCTGTCTCTTGCACGCTTTGAAATCACTTTCTTCATTGGGCTAGATGTATAGCCCTCTGATAAACGATTCCTAAACGGGGCTGCATTATTCTGTTTCTCATCATTCATCTTTATGGGTATTGAAAGATGAGTATTAACAGCATCAATAGAAGGTGGTGATGGTAACGACGTTTGATCAAGTATGTCCCTGTGATAACCCTATGCCATACAAACAAAGAATTACAACAATACTATGCACATGGTACGGTACAGCTTCAAAAGTGGAATAACAAAAGGTTACCTGAATGACGAAGTCACGACGTTCACAATCCAAGAACATATTGATGGTATAGTTAGTTGTTGACCATATCTTGTCTCGTACAGTAGAAAAACTTAATTGGTCTCTTGAAGTGAAGCGATCCACTTCATTAAACCAAAGACAGGTGAAGAGATTGGTAATGGGAATGTGCTCCCTTATTATAACACATCCTTCAGGAACGTCTATAACAAAATAACTAACACGTTAGAAATAATAATAAGAAATCCGTAAAAACCGAGCTAACAATGGTGTACCACTAGTAATGGGCAGCTTGTTTGTGGAATATGGTGTTAAACCTTCCTTCTTGTAAAATTCAATCTGAATATCTATGGAACTGTTATCATACTTAGCAGCAACCTTATTAGCTTCAGCTTCCTCAAATACGTCAAAGCGTTTATAATGTCTTGATATGGCAAAGCTCGCATTGGCCCTCCACAAAAACCTGAATGTTAAGGCAGTTTTTTATTCCAAAATTGCTTTAAAGAAGGATGCTTTTAGTTAGTTAAACAAACCTCTCAAGGATCAGGACTGGATCAACAACTAGCTCGAGTTTAGCATCAATCCAAAGTGAGTACCGAGCATTGGGAAAAAGCCGATGTAGGAGAAGCTTTGGAATCTAATAATAAAGCAGGATCCNATGCTGAACCCCATATAAGGCTTCTGTAAGTGTTTTGAGATGTTTTGGGCTATTTCGGGCCCGGACGGGGCCAGGGGTATTTTCGTAATTTTCCACCCGGGAGCACATCGGCGGGGTGCAGTGATGATATGTGGTTGCGTATTCACTGTTTGGAGGCAAAGAACTGATATATGAGATTTTTCGGTATTTTCTCACCGCATTTCCAACTAAACTCTCGACCGAGATGTAGTCCAGAAGTTTAGTGATGCTGTGACACTTATTCCAGATTAATTGGATATTTTCTAAGTAAGTTGGGCTAATTTGACTAAGATTGGACTTTTGGACCTTAAATTCACTTATTGGGCCGAGTTTTTCTATAAATACAATACCTTATGCCCCAGAAAAGGGTTCAGACTCTTGGTACGCTTCCTAAAGCTCCCGGTTTTGCCACTTTTTGCCCCACTCGCGACTTTTTGATCCAAAAGTCGCGAATCCCTCATCTTCAAGGCCACACTCGCGACTTTTGCACAAAAAGTCGCGAGAGCATGTGTTCATTGTTGTATTTGCAAGATTTCGTCGCATGGACCTCCGATTCGCGTGTTTTCGCCTCCCGGACACATGGACTCGCGAGTTTTCGTCCCTTAGGCACCAAGACTCGTGACTTTTGGCACCATTCGCGATTTTATGTCCAAAAGTCACGAACATCACCTTAATTCGCAAGTTTTCGTCGCCTCGGGTGCGATAGAGTGGAATTGATCGTTTTTCGTACCGTTTTCATTCGGATTATCATTATCTCATGATTATACTTGTATCCTTTGATTATTATAGTGAAAACCAAGGTAGAGTTATGCTCTCCCGAGGACGTAAGCTCACGCATTGTGGGCCCAACCTCGTATATCGCTCGTGTCCTCACAAAAATTAAATTTCGAGTAATTAAAAATTGACTGATCATAAACAAACACTCTAAAATATTTTTAGACGAGATCACCTTCCGAGGTAGGTATCTAGGAACTACCACATTTCCATATGGTTTTGTTCTACTCAATTGCACGTACTCTCCAATCTGATGGACCTAAATCCCGCTTTCAAGCATACCATACAGTTGGTTGATCATGTACTTAGCATGTACGTGGACCGTCTTGACACCAATTTAGAGCCATGGCGGCGCCGATACATTTATCAAACCCCAACCCGGTGTAGACGCTTTTGGAGTACGATGGTCTAACACACCACATTATTATCATAATGACTATTTAAATATTAGAGTTTCATCCGCAAAAAAGAGGCACTATGCCTCAAATATTGACATAACAAAATAACCTGAAGGATCAACAACATGGCATAAAATGAAAAATCATAAACGAAAACATAGTCTCACTCCTAGCCGCGGACAACTAACTACCACCTCCCACTATATCCATATCTATAAATCGGTTACAATCTAATAAGTGAAACTTCTCTAATTATTAAACAATTCTATATGCATTTCACATAACCCATGATTATCGTATATGCCTCATTAAACTCCTCATAACATTTCCACTTTTTATCATTCATTCAATTTGTATTTTTGTTGGTTTTGTCATGCCCAGTGACATGTGTCATCAAAACTGGGTGTTAGCTATTGGCCGGCTCAACAAGCTTGTATGCTTCCCTTCCTCAAGTAAGGATCTAATTGTTACATGTTCCCATCAAGTTCCGTTCAGCTGAATCGCATGTACTCTCCAATCTCAAGGACCTAAATCCCTCTCTAATGTATGCCCTATAGTTGGTTGGTCGTGTACTTATCACGATGAAAGCTTTAGTATTTCAACTTCACCCCGAGTTTTAGACATTCCATTTCAATTAATTATAATGGGATAATGTATCATCAATAGTGACTTAACACATCATTTCCTATACTTGAACCTACTATTATTAGTTCATGCCCACTCTGCTCATCTATGTTCATTCCCTTAGCGCTCCTTTCGTTCCCTACATGATTCACAATTTTTAGATCGGTTCTCATCTTATATTCTTGTGCTACACCATTCCCTATTAACATATGCAATTTGGATTCAACATTATTTTAGACCAAATACAAACCTTGGCACGATCGAGCTGAAGACTGGGCGTTAAGAAAGAATCAACCCACAAAATCCATATGAACAACTGGAAATAAAATTATATATGAACAAACGTAGAGGTGAAAGTTACATAAACATGTCGAGAGGGCAATAAACTGTATCACTAAACCATTAGCCGCATTCTCAGCTCCTTCACAGAGTTCTTCTCTATCGCCAAACAACACCTTTAAAGATATTATAAATTGGAGATAAATGATGTTACCTAACACTTTGTATTTCCAAAATTTTATTTCCTGCTTAGATCTCTATTACCACCACCAGCAATAATTTTCCTGTGGCGCTTGGTTCGCCTGTCTCTTGCACGCTTTGAAATCACTTTCTTCATTGGGCTAGATGTATAGCCCTCTGATAAACGATTCCTAAACGGGGCTGCATTATTCTGTTTCTCATCATTCATCTTTATGGGTATTGAAAGATGAGTATTAACAGCATCAATAGAAGGTGGTGATGGTAACGACGTTTGATCAAGTATGTCCCTGTGATAACCCTATGCCATACAAACAAAGAATTACAACAATACTATGCACATGGTACGGTACAGCTTCAAAAGTGGAATAACAAAAGGTTACCTGAATGACGAAGTCACGACGTTCACAATCCAAGAACATATTGATGGTATAGTTAGTTGTTGACCATATCTTGTCTCGTACAGTAGAAAAACTTAATTGGTCTCTTGAAGTGAAGCGATCCACTTCATTAAACCAAAGACAGGTGAAGAGATTGGTAATGGGAATGTGCTCCCTTATTATAACACATCCTTCAGGAACGTCTATAACAAAATAACTAACACGTTAGAAATAATAATAAGAAATCCGTAAAAACCGAGCTAACAATGGTGTACCACTAGTAATGGGCAGCTTGTTTGTGGAATATGGTGTTAAACCTTCCTTCTTGTAAAATTCAATCTGAATATCTATGGAACTGTTATCATACTTAGCAGCAACCTTATTAGCTTCAGCTTCCTCAAATACGTCAAAGCGTTTATAATGTCTTGATATGGCAAAGCTCGCATTGGCCCTCCACAAAAACCTGAATGTTAAGGCAGTTTTTTATTCCAAAATTGCTTTAAAGAAGGATGCTTTTAGTTAGTTAAACAAACCTCTCAAGGATCAGGACTGGATCAACAACTAGCTCGAGTTTAGCATCAATCCAAAGTGAGTACCGAGCATTGGGAAAAAGCCGATGTAGGAGAAGCTTTGGAATCTAATAATAAAGTAGGATCCAACAGGGTAAAGAGAGTTTGTTAATATATATCAACATCAATGAAATTTTAGTGGCAAAATCGTTGAAAATAACAAGGACAAATTTATGCATTCCTGATGCTTTTAAGGATTTAAGAAATAGTACCTTCCCATTGCGTCTTGGATCAGAATACGGAAGGTTGTGGACAACTATAATCCTCCAAAGACCAACTTTCATGTTTTTGCCAAGCTCAGATGTGTTCTTGAGAAAAGACTCTGTTTCTTCATCGACAAACATATGAAAACATGCGTTGTTTTTCGAGTATTCACTCATATTTTTTGGTTGACGGATTATATCAAATGCGCCTGACCCAATATAAATATATGCTGTTAATGAACACAATGATAAACAATCCTACTAAAAAAATGAAACTTGGCTGTACCGAATACTGCTGATGCAATCACAATTCCTCTACAAGTTTCCATTTCAAGAAGATCCGAGTGATCTATTTCAAAACCAGTTTGGTTGCCTGGTTTCACTCCCTTTACAAACCTGTTAAGATATTTTAAGTTAAAAAAACAGCCAAACATTTCCAAAAGGCTGCGAGATCTTATATAAATCCATATAATGAAATTTTTTCACATAAATTGAGTCGATTTAGTTCAAGCTTTGTTTGGATATTACCAAGGAAACTATCATACCCACAGTGTACATTCATGGACTCCTTTACATCATACGAATCATTCCTCTGTTCCAGAGATGGATACCCCCCAAACTCAGAACCTCCAAATTCAGATTTTGTTAAAGATTCTTCATGAATATATCTCAAATCTTTTATCATCGGAGAAAAAGACGGGGCTTTTGGCATTAAGGCAATAGCATTTTCCAAAGGCAAATAACATACCGGGCATTCTGCAAGATTACATAAGTAAGAAAATTGAAAGGTCAAAACTATGCCCCCTAAGAACTTGTATCTTCTCGAAACACATCAAATGAAAATGAGAATGCAAGAATTAACACTCACTACGGGGTCCGGTCCTTTTTTTGTCTGCCGGAGGTGGAGGCAATGCAAACCTCTCACACGGATTCCCCGGTGGAAGTTTATATCCAGTGAAGAAGAAAAAAGGTGGAGGTGGAGATACTATTGAAGAATTTGTATTTAAAACAGTGGATTGAAAATCAAACCTAACATCAGATGGACCAGGAACAATAATTATCTGTGCAACTGTGACTTCTCGAGGATCTTCACCTGAAGAAACAACATTTGAATTATATTTCCATCATACGGGTTATCTAGTGTCTACTTCTTATAAAATTTTCTTCATGGTATTATCCATCATGCCAAACCAACAAAAACAAAGGTAAATTCAGAAAGCCGAACCTTTGCCAACTGTTAACATCAACACGATAGCTGCAGCAGAAACAATACTCAACAGCAGTATCGCCACCTCCCGTCGAGGGGAGCATTTGAAGAAAAAATGTGAACACTTCTCTTTATCCTTGAGCATTTTAACCTTTCTACCAAGTTGGGGTTGATTTTGAATTGGTGGCGAGGAAGACACATTCTGAAACTGTTGCAACGATCCATAACTTCCAGAAGATCGAAAACCCAATGACCCGGTAGTCATTATTGTCTAGTTAAGACCCAAGTTACGACAATCAATGGAACTGATTGACATTCGAGACCCGTGAATCCAAAACGGAGTTTTTTCACTGATCAGTCACTGTATCCTTCCGTTCCCAACTCCAGATCTTCACTCAAAACGAACAATCTGCGTTTCGATATACAAATTCTTCTCGGTCAGCAAAGTTATACACGTAACCAAAAATGTACTATTGCCCCAATATTCAATGAAATGTGACGCATTAACCAAAAGCTTCTTAACAAAGAAGTGCGATAACTGCACAATAACAATGCCTCGCCCAAAATTGCCTCACAGAATAGCGAACCAAAATATAATGTTTCTTCAGTAACAAGTCTGAATTCAACCAAGAGTGCCAGACCAAACCTAAAAATGTCCCAATCCTGGAAATTTAACTACAACAAGCCCAACATCGAACTGCAAGTTGCAGAATAATCCTAATATGAATCAGAATACACCGAACTCAACCAAATCCTACGAATCAAGAAAACATTTAACCGCACAAAAATACTAACTACCAATCCGCGATCAGCGAAAGAATGAACAAGAATAGCACAATTTCAGTAACAAAAAATAGCCGATAAAATCAAAAATCATATATTCGAGATTCAGGGCCGAATCAGGTCAATGGTTTCCACAAACTGATTTAAATTTATACAGATCAAGACAACATTCACGGAACCAGAACCAGTCCTGGACCTAACAATTATTATCTTTTTTTTTCCGTCATAAATTTCAGAGAAACCTTACACGGTTTACATAAATATTGTAGGGGTGTTTCGGTAACTATAATTAATGATTTATAATTATACAATTAAATACTATAATAGCATAATTCCATATTACTACAAAGGTTTGTTTGGTATAACCAATGTTTTCATACACGTCCGGATCGGTATACCTTACCGGTCGATATCAAATTTTATTTCATTTTATTATTTAAATAATCAATATTTAATTAATTTTTTAATGTCAAACCCGAAAAAACCTGGAAATCGACTCTAATACCCAGTATCGGACGGTAAGAAAAAAAATACCGGTATCAAACGAAATATGATGTACCGTCCGGTATGAAAACATTGGATATAACTTTTAAAAATTGCAGTATAGTGAGATATGTTGAAGTGTAATGAGATCCAGTGAGATGCAATGATCGTGATTTTTTAAGTGTATTTGGTAAAATTATAAAATTATTATCGTAATTTTTGTAAAAGACAAATATACTCTTTTATTTTTAATAATAAAAACACAAATTATTTATTTTGTTGTAAAAGTAAGTGTAATATAGTAATTTCCAAAATTGCGATTTAGATATAGCTGATTTTATTAACGATCATTGAAATTGTGTTTTTTAATGAACATCACATCGCATCACATCACATCACAACACATCACAATTATCCTTTTGTTTTGATAACCTTAACAAAATCACAATCTTACAAACTCACTACACTGCAACATTATTCTGATCGAATTTCCAAACAAACCCAAAGATTAATAGATATAGTAAGTTAATGATTCAATATATATATACCGATGTGTTTAATACAAATAATAGTTAAGCAACTTATGTTTTAAATAATAATGATTTAAGAGAAGATTGAAGAGCAACTAATTAAACATGTTATAATCCAAAGAGTTTTGGTTCGGATGCATATAATTGCCAATATTCTAATAACATTTTATCTTAATAACTATAACTACTAAAAGACTAATGTTACTTATAATTATCAACGCACGAAGACTACATTAAATAAATAAATACTATAAACAAATTTATTGTGGATTCATTCGAGTCCATTTTGGAGAAAATATAGATAACCCATGCTCAATATGTAATTGAAACTAGAATAAATTAAATTAAATCCAAAAAAAAATTTATTCGATATATTAAGATCAAAATAATATGTAGGTGGAATATGTTATAAAGTGGAGTAATGGAAAGGTTCAATGGAATGTTAGATGCGCCTCTTTTAGAGGACAATAATTGAATCATAGGTGGCCAATCAGTTTCACCCATGTGTTTGGCTCATTTTCTAATGTAATATAATTAAAGGGTTAAACATTCATTGGTCAAGTTCATTCATATTAATCTAATTATAGAATTATTTTAAACAAATATTGAAATGTTATTAATTTTTTATTAAAAATTATATAATCAAATATAATTAAAAAACGTATTTTCTAAAAAATATAAACTCAAAAGATCATCACTCTCCTGTTTATTGGAACGTTGATGGTTTGATCATACAATCAGATGATCTAGATTAGATATACATATAAAACCATGGTTTTGGATTGTAAATATTAAAATATAATATATATGCTTCATACATATGATAAAAACTATGAAAAATATGTCAAATGTGTAAGGCATCAATGACAGGATACATTTCGAATAATGACATCCAAGTCATTTATTTTGACCATATTTAAATTGCAATATTTATATTTGAATTTGATATCATTTAAAATTAATGATTCATTTCGGATTTTGGATTTGGATTCATTTCCGAATTGTTACGCTACTCCAAGTATCCCATAATTTAGGCGATATAGTAATTGTTCCAATATATAATAACATGTATTGTTATAATATTATTAATTTGTTAACCACCAACAAATTTTAAAATGTTGAAGTTCGATTCATTGAGAATTCGAACTGGAATAGAGCTCGACTCTATTTGAAAACAATCGAGTTTGAACTCAATTTTTGATCGAATAGACTCGAGTATTTTGACTAGTAATTCCGTTCGTTGGTTATAAAATATATACATATCTATTCAAATAAAAATGATAGGGTTTGGGTTATTATGTCGATTTGTAAACATTCACAAAATGATTAAGCAATAGGTTGTTGTATAAAATATAACAATATTTAAAAGATTTATTACTTTTATTATTATGTTAAATACATAATAAAAAGTTAATAGACTTTTTCTTCCACTAAAACTACATTATCTATTTTATTGGGGAAGTGGAGTTGGAAGTGGAGAAATATTTATCTACATATTCTATTATATAAATAATAATAGAATTGTAGAAGAGCGAGATGGAAAATATATCGAGATACAGATGATTTACTGAGAAACAGATAATACTTGTATTCTCTTATTTTGATATTATTTTTTATCTGTATTGATTCTGAGTTCATTGACAATAACCATTGTTCTTGAGCAAGGAGCTTGCTGCTTGTGTAACCTGGAGAACACCGGTTTTGCCGGAATTGTTCTTAAGTTCAATGTCATTACGATGTGGCACAAGCGACACTCAACCAAATTTGATATAGGAGATCAAATCAACTTTATGGTATTGTTTTATATTTATTTTATTTAATATTAACAGTGTTTCTTTCTGTAAAGGTTTGATCCAGTTTTTCAACAATCTTAAGAACAATAATTTCTCTGGTTCAAATCGAATGAATATGTAGACCATCATCTACCAGGTTTTATTGTTTTTTTCTTATTCTGAAAATAAAGGAATGCAATCTCTAATATGAATTTACTAAAAATGTTTTTAATCATTTTAATTGAAACTGCTGTGAATTTTGTTTATTCATAAAATTGAATTGTATCAATTCCAACGATACATGCAAGATATGATATGTCGTTGGTTCGCAATTTTTTGAAACCTAGAGCATGTGAATTTAGGCCTTTTGCACAAATTCTGTCAAAATGAAAATACTTCCAATTTTACGATAATCAAAATGATAGTCACTGCTTTCAAATATATGCCTACAAATCTATTTTGCATTGTTCCCTAAAATATGTCCCATTGTATCGAAATTAATACTTAGTCTTCAATTTTATTTTTGGCTGGAATTTAGGAACTGCTTTCAACTTATCCGTGAACTTAAGACCATGAACCAGCCTTAAGTTAGTTATTTTTGTCTATAAGTGTGGATCTTAATTATTAAATTAGTCTTTTATTTTATAACTATGAAAATCAGTTTATTGTTTAGAAAATAAATTCTGTAGAAGAATTATTATTCTCTAAAATATGAAAGTTTTTTTTTACATGAATTTTAAACCAAATGTATTGGTGCATTGTTTAATAAAAAAAACAAGAGATATTTATTGATTCAGTGAGCATTTTAATGTTTTCAAATATCATTTCTTTAAGATATATAGATTAATCATAATTATTTGATTAATTTGATTGTGATATTTATTGATTGATATTGATATATCATGTGATTGTGAAAAATTTTAAAATTAAATATCCCAAAATGTGGGGGTATCTTATAAAGTCTTAAACATTAAATTGAATGTTTATAGATTACGTAGAGAATAGTGTGATGAATCGTAATCTTGCGATAAGAAACTATTTCATTTAGTATAACACTATTTTCTGAGATAGAGAATATTGAATTCTTTTAATATAATTTCCACTATATGAAATAACTCTTTGTAACACTCCGAATGATATCGAAATTAAGATATCAATTGAAAGTTTGAGATAGGGTAATGTCAAATGAGAGAAACATCATATGTTGGTGTTTATTATGTGTTATCATATTGATAAATATCAAATTAATAAACATCTTTGACTTACTCTTATATAGTTTCTTCTTCAAATTCATCATGTTGGAAAGAAGCTATTAAGATAGAATTTGATTTTATCTTAAAAATTCAGATATGATAGATAGTTGATTGATATGCCTCCATGAGCAAAGTTTATTGACTACATTTAGAATTTCAATATAAAATCTTTCGTGATTGGTACATTGATATGTATCAGCTGATAGTCAAAGATTTAATTGAGAATCAAAATATTGACTACTTTAATATTTTGCTCCTGTGACTAGAATCACTTCTATCTGTATTCTAATTATGTTAGTTTATATCCATAGGCTTGTCATTCATGTGATGGATGTCAAGACCGTTTTTGTGAATTATGATATTGAAGAAGAAATCTATGTGACTCGGTTTGAAGGGTGTGTTGTTTCTGGCCAAGAGAATAAAATGTGCAGACTATTAAATTCTATTTTTGATCTCAAGCAATCACCTAAATAAAGTGATACGAGAAGTTATATAATATATAATTGATGAAATGTTATTTATCAATTAGTGTGGATAAATGTGAATATATTCAAATAACTGTAATGAAATATTTGAGAGATACCATATACTCTGTAAATGATATGGTAGATTACATATTGTACCTGAAGGTACAATGATAAGACTGAATTTCCGATTCAGATGAGATCAAAATCTACCAATGAATAATATTCACATTGGGTGGGGTAATGTGACTTGGAACCATCCAAGTAAACTATTATTGTCAGATTGAGCTGACTAGTAGTGAGACCGAGTTGTTGAAAAACTTTTTAGCAGAAATCCTATTAGAATTAAAACCAACACACTCTATGTCTATACATTGTGATTGTTAATGGACAATAGCAATTGTTAAGAATAAATCTTATAATTGCAAAATCATACATCTTATATATTTTAACATGCTTTGTGAATAAGATGTTGATAGATAGAATTATTTCCATATTATATGAGAAGTCGAAAGTGTACTTGGCCGGTAATCTGACTATACCATTTGGGAAAATAAACAATTGCTCAAATATCGAGGGGAATGAGACTAATGTCAATTGATGATTAATAGTGATGGATACCCAACTTATGTGATTGGCGATCCCATGAAGTAAGTTCATATGGGTAATAACTAAGTCACTATAAATCTTGATGGGTATGTTATATAGTCGTCCTATGGTGTTTGAGCACGAGAAACTCATTACTGCATATATTATGAGGTTGATTACTTAATGATTTTCATATCCCTTTAGGGTGATGTGTCGATTGCAGTACACACTTGATGAAATCACTTATGTGAGTGTGGAGTGAGGCCGCTCCTATGGGACCTTGACAAGTCTCTAAAGCATTCATGAAAGTCCGGGCACGCGCATGGTCTATTAGCGCAAAACCGCGTTGAACAATGGTTGTTTGATAATATAAACATGATTGGTTAACGTTATCACACAATAATGTTCAATGGTTCATAGAAGCTATATGCTTCACCATTGTACATGTGTGATTAATCTCATTCTTTCTAGGTCTGGTTCATAATCCAAAAGACATCAGATACGATGTGTTTATATTCATGTGATTGAACTCAGAATGTTTATAAAATCTTTTAAATATGTGGGAGATTGTTGTATAAAATATAACAATATTTAAAAGGTTATTACTTTTATTATTATGTTAAATACATAATAAAAAGTCAATAGACTTTTTCTTCCACTAAAACAACATTATCTATTTTATTAGGGAAGTGGAGTTGGAAGTGGAGAAATATTTATCTACATATTCTATTATATAAATAATAATAGAATTGTAGAAGAGCGAGATGGAAAATATACCGAGATACAGAGGATTTACTGAGAAACAGAGAATACTTGTATTCTCTTGTTTTGATATTCTTTCTTATCTGTATTGATTCTGAGTTCATCGACAATAACCATCGTTCATGAGCAAGAGAGCTTGCTGCTTGTGTAACCTGGAGAACACCGGTTTTGCCGGAATTATTCTTAAGTTCAATGTCATTAAGACGTGGCACAAGCGATACTCAACCAGATTTGATACCGGAGATCAAATCAACATTCTGGTATTATTTTATATTTATTTTATTTAATATTAACAGTGTTTCTTTCTGTAAAGGTTTGATCTAGTTTTCCAACATAGGTGACGTGTCTTTAAGTTAGTGTGTTTATACTTTAAAGCTAGAGTTCTCATTATTTTGTAGGTTTGTAAAATAAGATGGTATTATGGTGTTTATGCAAAATGACATAGAATATGATCATGGACGTGGATTAGGCTCTTATGAAGAATGTGCTTTTCACTTTACAATGTAAAGTGCGTGGAAACATCATTTTTTAAAAAAATTCTTGTTACAAATAAGAAATATTTCCCATTTCATTACCATTAAAACGTTTCCCATCTCTTTGCAATTTCGTTTATAGCTCGATTTTGCTTCCAATGGTATCTGTAAACGATATTCTTGACAGTGGAAACCTCAATCAAATACTTTGAAAATCTTCTATTGAAATAAAAAAATTAAGTATAAATTCAAATAAATTTTCTAGAATTACTTTTATAATATAATTAAATATTTCATGTTATAATGTACTTTCATATAATCACACAATGTAAATTTATGCGGTATATCAATAATAGTTATTTTGTTATTTTTCATTATGTTATGTTTCATCATGAAAAACTTTTAATCAGTCGTTCTTCATTTCTCGTTTAATGTGTTTTTACGTTTTAACATTTCAAGTTTCAAACAACCTAACTTTACATCTATACTACTTACTAAGTTGGAAGTATCTATACTACTTATTACATCTATACTTACTTAATGATATAGATCATTATACAATTTCTAAAATACTTAAAAAACATATAAAAATGTAACTAATATATATATATATATATATATTAAATGCAATTATTAATAATAATGTTATAATCATTAATATTTCATTGATTATGATATTAAGAACTATCAGGTAGAGGTGTGCATGAAAATCCGGTGATCCGAAAAACCGAGATAACCGAACCGATTTTTCAGTTATCTGAACCGCAAATACTTAATCGGATCGAATCGGATACGATTTTTCAAAATTCATACTCGATCCGATATTTTTATTATATTATATTAAATTAAATTTTATTCTATTATTTTTTTTTTCTAATTTTGTATAGTTAAAACGTTATATATAGTAATATATTTTTTCCTTATTATAAATATTTGCTTTTTTCCATTAATATTAATTTTTATATATTTTATTCATATTTTTCAAAAATAACTGATTTGAAAGAATATCAAGTAATCAATATTGGAGATTTATTTTTGAAATTCATGTTTTTAGTAAGTTGGATATTTTTTTGGATATTTTATATTATTGTTTAAAATATATTTAATGTTACTTTTGATTTTATTTTTATAGGTTGTGATTACAAATATCTAAATGAATTATATTTATTTTTTGCAGATTCATGTACTTAGAAGAAAAAGATAATTAATTGCTTACGTACATTTGTTTTAATTCAATTTTTGTATTGAATTCAAGTTTTGCTTTATGGATGTTTGAAAACTCTAATATACGTTTTTTTGGTTATTTTATAATTTGTATATTTATCAAATAAGTAACATTTTTTTTGGTGATTAGTGATAATTTCTTATAATCAAATATAATTTAAAAATAAATATTAGAATATTCGCAAATCGATCCGTAAACAGATCCGCAATCCAATCCACTATTGCGGATCGGTTTCGGATCATGATTTTTCTGATCCGTATCCATCAGATCGAATAAAAAATAGTGATGATCGGATCGGTTACTCGATCCACGCACACCCCTACTATCGGCATATGAATCCCACAATACATCAATTATTTGAAGAGTTCATGAAAAAACACAAAATGTTATAGATAAAGCATCTGTTGTGCAAAGAAAGTGAACTCGAAGCATTTGCCGCAAATATGAAATTTGTTACCATACCAAACAACAATATGTTGCACTTGATCAGTTACAGGAATTTGTGCATGAGGGGCATGATGAGTGAGGTATGCAAAAGTTTAATGTTTACCCTGTTGAATTAAACACTATTCAATTACAACTTTATTAGTTACATGAATGCATACGCAACCCATTTGTTTAGAATATATTGTTTTATTAGATAGTGAAATGTTACTATGTAAAATTTATCATGTTTTGTTTAATAGATATTGAAATAATGGAAATATTCTATGGATAAAAAATGGTGATATATCAGAACTCATGTTTTGTCTGTTTAATACACTAAAATCATGGAAACAAATATGGCAAATTCTATTTAAATAAGGAAAAATGAGTTGCGTTTAACATGTTGGTTGAACTATTTTTTTTGCTTCAAAATGACTTCATTTTATATTATTCTATTTGAATTTGAATAATAGAATAAAATTATTTATGGTTATTCCTGATAAATTATTATAAATAATGAATTTCATGATAAAATAAATTGTAAATTTGTGAAATAAAAAACTATAGTTATTTCAATATAAATTATTTTTTCACATAAATAATCTATGATTTTATGAAATATTATTTTACTACTAGGTTAGTGACATCATGCTTTCAACACAACAATGTGAAAAATATCATGCCAATAACAGACCCATGAGAGCTCATTGTGTGCACGTATGAGAGCTCATTGTAATGCCATGTCTCATGAACACGAGAAGATATTAAAGCACAAAATGAAATATCCCACCAAGAGCAACATCCGAAAAGAATTAGTAGTGATCATAACTGATGGGAATCGAAGGATCGGGTATGACATAAAGGTCGTAGTCTATATAGGAGAGTCGGCCCAAGGTCGAGGTGCAATTTGTTTTTAACGACTACAAAATCAAAGCCTAGATGAATTGAGTCTGCCCAAGGTCGGCCCACTTGGGAACTGCCATTGTTGAAAACATCAAGTGTTGGATCGGGTACTAGGACATCTGATCTGTCCTGCTATGTGGAGGTTTCATGCCACATGGAATTTGACTTATCCATATTGAAGTAACGTCACTCCTGATCGACGCGCGTATTGGGAGGGCTGATGAGAATTAATGGGATGGCCGAAGCAGTGTCGTCCATCACTGAACAGGTGGTAAAGGATTTTCTATGGAAAAATATTGTGAGTCGCTACAGATTGCGAGAATGCTCATCTATGGAATGGAACCCAATTCAACGGAAGGAAAGTTCGATTCTTTTGTTCTGAGCTCGACATCATGCAACGCTTCACTTCGGTCGATCACCCGCAAAAGAATGGACTCACCGAAGTATCTCATAGGACCATCTTGAAAAGTCTAAAGAATAAGCTGGAGGATCTGGGAGGAAGATGACTAGATCTTTTATGAGAAGTTTTATGGGCCTATTGAACGACGCCCAGATCCACCACTATGTAGTCTCCCTTCGCTCTAGTATATGGATCCGAAGCAGTTAGCCTTGTTCAAATCGCTTTCCAATCCCCTCGGGTGGACCAATATGACGAGCATATGATAACGAAAGACCATCATTGATATGTAATTACTGGAAGAAAAGAGAAAGGTAGTATATGCACTGATGTGTTCGTATCAGAGAACCATGGAGCGGGTCCATAACAAGCGGGAATTTTCGAGAGAATTCTCCTAAGGGGATCTTGTTCTCAGAAGCGTTTAGGTCCAACGGAATATTGGAAAGCTGGACCGCAATTGGGAAGAATCCTATCGTATCCTCAAAAGCGTTGGAGGAGGGACATACAAGTTGGAGACTTTGGATGGTGATGATATTCCCTGAACCTGGAATGTAATAAACTTGTGGCAATATTTCTTCTAAATTCTATTCACACTTTGTAATATTTCTCTTCCTAAGAAAGTTGGTTGCATACTCCAAACTGATAAGTATATTTCATTAACTATGCCTTTGAGACGTATTAATTGAGGATGGTGGAATTTCTAGACGGGCAAGGACTGGTGACCGCTTTGACTAAGTCATGAAGCTCACAGAACTTACCAGGAACTTAAATTTCCACAAGAACTCACAGGTTAAATCCCTTGGATATGGGATATTGAGCATTTGATGAATGTACTTATCAAGTATTGTGAGATGAGGAATGAGGTATTGTCTACCTAAAGGATGAGGAAGGCCTGACTTGGGGCATTTGATTAATGTACTCGCCACGTGGAATTTGAATTATTCATAATGAAGTGACGACATTTCTGATCGACGTGCGTATTGAGGTGGTTGATGCGAATTAATGAGATTGACGAATTATGTGAGATTTGAATTATTCTGTGGAGATAACGGATTGGAGAAAAACCAGTGAGGAGAGTTGGCAATCACTCTTATATAAAGATGAGAGCTACAAGATCTAAGGATACATTCTATTCATCCCTTCAAAATAGACTGCAATCAACCATAACCTCACTAATTTTTTTCCTGTTGTTCACCTCTTGTTTTTATTGTCAAAATCCGATCATTGTTGTATTGTCCAGTTCATATTTATCGAATTTGTGGCAGAAGATTGAATCCCTCTCGAATTTGTTGTATCGGATACCACTCAACTCTAGTGCGATACCACTCTGTCATGCCCCATCTTAAATATATATATAATATGAGATGAGACATGATGTTGTACTATATAAAATAGAGCACAAGGCCATACATGATCTTATTATCTATCGTAATGCATTTGTAAAATTATAAATAAACAATACTAAAATAAATCTTATAACTTAAAAACACTTCTATATACATAACACAAAACATCCATACATGTACATATACTTCTAAACATAGAATTTACAAAGTTCAAACCATTTTCTAGACTTCAAAACAACAACATAGCAGCGTAAGACTCCGACATAGTAAATTGCATATACAAAACCTACACACAACTCTTTACACTTTCTTGACTTGTGACAAATTGATAGACCTACTTACATCTCCTTGTCGTCTTTACCTTAGGATGGATGAGTGTTCATAAGACTGTATCAAGAGAAAATACATAAACAACAAACATATAGCAGCAAAACACAAAGCATCAACATATGAAATGTAAACACGTATATACTGAACTTTTCTTTATCCTGCATTGCCGACATGATGAGCCGGGTATCCCGTCTCAACCCTTGGCTTAGGCATCACCAAGGATCAAGAAAACATAAGAAGCAATACTCAAGTATTGATCATAAGGATCCACCTCTCTTCACAATACATGAATATGCCAACATACATGCTCGGGATCCCCTTAATCTTAATTTTAGCCATGTCCACTTTTATGTTGCCGAAAGCTAGCTTGATTTGTGGCTAATTCCATGTTAAAACCATGTTTTCAAGAGTGTGCGCCAACCCCTCCTCGAATTTTCCCAAAACAAGACAATTTACACATAAAACTACTTGCTAAATTTTAGGTGCAGTCCAACGACACGAAACACCAGACATAATTTGAGGGCTCAAACCAACTTCAAATTTAATGTAAAAGTACTCATGTGAAATATGATTCTACAAGCCAAAACATCATAAGAGGATGTAACTTCATCAGAGCACTCAAACGTTTCATAAAAAGCCATTAACAAAAGATCTGTAAATAGAGGAATAGTTCTACGAGCGTTTGGAAAACATTTCATAACATCTTAACGTGTGTTCCTCTACCTGTAAACTTAACATATATAGAAACTAGACTAAAAAATGAACAAAACCATCAAGTTCATCACATAATTCGCAGCCAACAAGTAACAGTTAATTCATGAACATCATCAACAAAACAAAAAATGCAGAAAATATTTTTTAACTTGTAAATCTCAATCATACCATTAACATTCAACTTTCATTCTTAAAATTTCGTCCCCTAAGTTCAACTGTAGAAATGATTTTCTTTCTCTGGTTTCATTAAGATCTTAGTTTTCAAAGACCCAAGGTTATCTTTCTTGTTGGATAAGATTTTTCCAATGTTATCTTTTTTCCTTTTGTCCTATAAGAATAAATTATGAGTTTGTATATTTATATAGTGTTTATCCCTCCCAAAACATAGACAATACATATTTATGTAATTCATTCATAATACTACATAAACTCTAAATAAAATTACTCAACATCTTATTTTTAAAAGATCAAAACAATGACAACTAGTGAACTATGTGTGTTCTATATTATTTACCTTGAGAATGTTTTGTTTTGTCCCTTGTCCTTACATTTCTCTCATTCTTTCTAAGACTTTTGTCCTCAAAACTCAGATTTTTCGTCTAAGAACAAATGACAACATTGTAGTCTAATATCATCTTGCTTTTCCCATGTAGATCTTCATCATGATGTGAGAATTGCATCTTTACCATAGGAATGGTCTTATGTCTAAGCTCTTTATTATGTTTATCCAAAATCCATATGGGAACTTCAACATACGTTAGATTCTCTACCACTGTAACATCATCATCATCTATATTCTGTTGCGGAACCACTAAGCACTTTCTTATCTGAGACACATGGAACACATCATGAACATGGCTATACTTTTCTGACAATTCCAACTTATAAGCAACCTCATCTATTTTTTGTTTTATCATGAATGGACCAACAAATCGAGGTTTCACATCTACTACTTTTCTGAATCTGGTAATTCCTTTCATAGGTGAAACTATAAGATATACAAAATCTCCAATATCAAATTCTACAACTCTTCTCCTTTTATTAGTTCATGTTTTCATTCTATCATATGCCTCTTTTAATATTTTCTTGATGTATCAACTTTTAGCTCAACTTTTTCTTTGATAATACTAATTAGTTCATGTCCTACTAGATGTTTTTCTCCAATCTCATCCTAATGCAAAGGACTCCTACATTTCCTCAAATAAAAAGCTCCATATGGAGTCATTTGAATACTTGATTGATAACTATTATTGTATGCAAACTCTATCAATATAAAAAACTGATCCCATGTTCATTGGAAATCCAAAACCCAAGCCCTTAACATATCTAAAAAATGTGAATTACCCTATTAGTTTGACCATCACTTTGAGAATGATATAATGTATTTACGTTCAACTTAGTTCCCATAGCATACTGTAACCTCTTTCAGAATCAAGAAGTAAATTTTGGATCTCTATCCGAAATAATCGTGAGAGATATTCCATGAAGTCGAACAATATTGTCCAAATAAAAATTAGATAATTTCTTAATATTATCAATTGTCTTCATTGCAATAAAATGAACACTTTTAGTTAGTCTATCCACAATGACTCAAATAACATCATTTTCAAAGGCGTTTTTGGAAGTCCAACCACAAAATCCATAGAAATGTGATCTCATTTCCATTCTGGAATTTCCGAGGGTTGAAGAAGTCTACCTGGTCTTTGACATTCAGCTTTAATTCTTTGGCATACATCACATTTAAAAATAAATGTTGCAATATCATCTTTCATACATTTCCACCAAAATTTCTGTTTCTTGTCCTTAAACATTTTATTACTTCCAAGATGAACTGAAAATTTTGTACTATGAGCTTCTTGCATCAACCTATTTCTGATCTCTTCATCATTAGGAACTATAATTCTAAACTCTAAACCCTAAATATAAAACATCCATCATCTCTGATATGCATATGTTGGTTTTCCTCTCTTGAGCCATCTTATTGTAACTCATGCACGTCAAAACACTTTTACATTGAAACAAGCACATGTGCTGTAATAACGGAAGCATATCAATGCCGGAGATTCTAGTGCCTGACAAATTATTACAACTGTATACCAAATAGATTCCCCAAGGCGTTCATTCAGATAACAAATAAGGTGTTACAATCATGCATTTTATTTCACCTCTATCGGGGTCAAGTTAGATGAATCAATATCATTTTCTCGAAGTGGTAAATATATTTTTAGAGTACATTGTACTATATATCATGGAATTTTCTCATTACTCCAAGAACGAGGTCAAAGACCTAGATATTTGCAGTTATTCATCTATGATACAGACTATGATGTTAACTTCTGTCTCCATGAAAATGGTGATCTAGAAATATATGTAATAAAAGATATTGTTGAGATAATAACAAAATATAATCCATTTGTTGGTGTATTAAAACAACTTGGCCGAAGGAATTATGTATTGGAGTGTCGCTTTACTATTAAAGAGAACAAATAATGGATCGAAATATACATTGCCTACTGCTTCTTAGGTTGCAGCAATAATCTCGTCACATGATGACTTGCTAGAGGCAACAAGTAGTCATATTTTTATTCAAAGGACATCTGATTATCTTCAAATAATCTAAGAATATTATGGTTGTTATGATCCTTTACAATATCATCTACTATTTGCATATGGAACATATGGTTGTGATTCACATTTGAAAGATCAAGTTGAACACAAAATTTCATGTCGCGATTCTAGTCATGCAGATTACAGGTACATAGTCATGCATCTTAAATTTGCATATGTTATCCCTCTAAAATATTTATTTTGATTCAGATTCAACCACAAATATATTGCTCATGGTTGGTCGTTTACTGCAATAATATGTAGTCGACAATTTTATCAAAATAAAAAATGAAAGATTGAATTGGTTAAGGTGACACTAATGTGAAATACGAGCTGAAATTTATCAAGGCTTGCAAGATTGCTTAACTACCTGTGAAACCGATGGATGTACAATTATATAATTTTATATTCAATTCTAAATTTTTACAAATATATATAAATAAACAGCTCTATTGTTATAGCATGCACCGGTCATCGAGTGGTAATACCGTCTTCATTTCCTGTAAGTCGTCGAGATATGTACCAACGATATGAGGATAAGATGTTAATAGTACAAAAAGATGGATAACTTGATATCTTCTTAACTAGGACATGTAACACATCTTGGGAAGAAATACAAAAAGAGCTCGTACCAAGAAAATCAGCACAAGATCAACTAGATCAAAGATTGAAAATTAAAAGAAGACATCTTCAACCATTCCAAACTTGGTTATTTACATGCTGAAAACGTGGAATTCCGGATATTTACATGCTCATTATATTGGAAGGGAAAGAAATTGATGAGAACTCTAGGACCGGGTACCTTGTGATGGGTAAGGTCCAGCAACGGTTGGGCCAATTCAAATGGCGAAAATGAATTCCTACAGCCCACTTACGTTTCTAAGGAAGAGCGGCCCGATGTTCAACTAGAGGACAGAAGCTGACCTTGACGAAATAAAGCGTTTTCTGCCAGCTGGAACCTGGGTTCGGTCCGAGCGGTTACAGAATGGTTACAACTCACGTTTTCCACGCTTCGGGCCTTCCCACGTTTACCACGCATCGGGCCCGATCACGCATACCACGCCTCGGTCCCAACCTCGTTTTACATCCCGTGATAACAATCTCTAACAAACCTGTCAGAGGCCGTTACGGAGCGTGATTTACACACGCTATGAACTCTATAAATACAGGGAAAGACAACGGAAATAGCAGGACCCTTTGGATGCGGAAGAACAGGCCGTTACCCTGCCGGAATTCTTACCGCTTTCTTTACCTTGTCATTTTCATTAGCCTCTCTTGTATTGACTATGAGTTATTTCATTAGTGAACAGGCTAAGAGCATAATCTGCTCTTAGTCGAGTGGTTTTCACCCCAATTCCTGGGGTTTCCACTATACATCGCTGTGCATTTATTT
>RWGZ01000666.1:526209-668335 GCA_009725065.1 Utricularia reniformis
CCTTCTCTTGGGCAGTCCTTGGCGAAGTGTCCTTCCTGGCCACACTTGAAACAACTGTTAGTCCCTGCACGACATTCTCCAAAATGGTTCTTTACGCATTTGGCGCACGTAGACCTAATCGGTAGTCCTGGTGCCGATCCGAAACTCTCTGCAGTGATCTTTCCTTTCCACTCTCCCCGTCCTTGAACTTCATTCCTTGTAGAGTTTCTAGTGCGTTCCTTATCCATTCTCCGTAACCCTCCATCAACTCGGACTGCCGCCGCCACCAAACTAGAAAAATCTTCATCGTCGCGGCCATACATAGTCAGTTTCCTTTTCTCATTCAGTCCTTCCGTGAAGCGGTGCATCTTTTCCTGTTCACTCCCCATGATCTCGGGGGCGTACCTGCCTAGCTCAATGAATTCTTGCATGTATTCCATAACGGGGCGGTTTCCTTGAGTCAATCTGTCAAATTCGGCTCTCTTATCTTTCTTAAGTCCTTTCGGCACGTAGTAGTCCAAGAACGCATTCTTAAACTTTGCCCAAGAGATAGGCCCATCCTTCAGTAATGCGGCCGACACACTCCCCCACCATCGGTCGGTACTACCATCGAACCATAGTGGGGCCAATCCTGCCCTAAGCTCCTCTGGGGCTTCGATCAGTTCGAACTTCTCTTCAAGGTGGATAATCCACGCTTCCGCATCTCCCATCTTATCCCCCGTGAAGCTGTTCATCCCAGCCTTCTTTAATGCCTCGTTGTAGTACATCCTACCCTTTTCGGGCGTTGCCCCTGGTTCTATTTGCACGGAGTTTCCCCTCTCCGCCTGTCCCTGTCTTATTGCGCTAACTGGGGAACTTGCCATGGTCTGAAACAGGTCCCCGAGGCTTTCCTGACTAAACATGAGAGGCGTCGATGAATCCGCAACTGGAGTCTCTGTCGCCGGTGCCTGTTCTGATGCGTTGCTATCCTCTTCTCGGTTTCCATGCGCTCTCGCTCTAGGCGCCATTCCTACATTAAACTTTCGTTATACCTTACTCATATTCATGTCATTCGTTACATTCTATGCCCATCCCTTCCTATGGTCGGTTGTCATCCTACGAGTTTTCCTAGACTCTTCTACGTAGGATCGCACCGTTACCGGTTTAGTAACGTTGTTACGCTCTGATACCAAATGTGACGACCCGCCTTTCCGCTTGCACGATATTGTCCGCTTTGGACTAGGCTGACCCTAATGACACCCACCTAGTCCTAACGGTTTTACTTTTTCCCTAGCAAAGTGGCAAACAGAACGTTAGAACTGGAAAGTTAAACGTGCTCACCTTGGAGTAATTCAGGGATGGGTGACCCACTGGGAAGTGTGGGCGCTAGGGAAAAAGTAAACCCGTGAGGACTAGGTGGGTGTCATTAGGGTCAGCCTAGTCCAAAGTGGACAATATCGTGCAAGCGGAAAGGCGGGTCGTTACATTGACTATGAGTTATTTCATTAGTGAACAGGCTAAGAGCATAATCTGCTCTTAGTCGAGTGGTTTTCACCCCAATTCCTGGGGTTTCCACTATACATCGCCGTGCACTTATTTTATTTCCAGCTTTTGATCGTCTTCCATATCTAAAATAAATCAGAACCGAGTTCGTTTGTTGAACGAACCGGACGACTGTTGGTACCCCCTTAAAAGGGACCATAACAGAAATGATGTTAAATCATTATGTATAGAATAAGATCGTATGTGCCGAAATACCAGACATCCAAAGAGACCCTAATTTACATAGTATTGTGTTGAAACATATGGTGCATGACCCTTGTGGTGAAATGAATCCAAATGCATCATGCATGAAAAATGGTGTATGTAAAAAGGATTAGCCAAGAAATATGTAGCATGCACAATAAAATGTATTGATTCCTACCCAAACTACACACGTGGGATTGATAACAATTCTATTGATTTGAATGCTTATGGACGATATGTGATAGACAACAGATTGATAGTACCATACAATCCGTGGTTACAAATGAAATATCAATTTCATTTTGAATATGGAAATCAATAGCATCATTAAGAGTGTGAAATAAATATATCTATAAAGAGAACGATCTTGTTTTCTTAAAGTACAACCATCTGAGAAACATAATGAAAATTCAGGATTATGTCGATGACCGATGAATTTGTGCACCTCAAGCATATTGGAGAATATTTATGTTTCATTTGAGTAAAATTTATCTTACAGTGGTACCCTTGCATATACATTTTCCAGGAATGCATTGAGTACAATATCATAGTGAGCAACATATTGTTGATATTTTGCAAGACGAAAGAAAATAAAATGCTAACAGAATACTTCAAACATTATGAAATGGGTAAAAAGACAACGAAATTTTTGTATATAGAGATACCAGAACATTTTACATGGGATGGCGCAACTCCAAATGTACGTCAACTCCAAAATGAAATGATGTGCCATTGGGCTAGTATCATTTCATGTCTTCTAATCCTTATAGTATAGAATATATATATATCTCATGGAATTGTTTTATAAATCATAATATTTAATAATTTTAAAGTATGATCATTCCTCGTTTAGAAACAACTTTAGATAGAAAGAAGTGCAAAAACATTCAAAATTTCACAAAGAGAAAGGTCATTGTAGTGACATATCTACCCAGAATCAAAGTGCTTAGGTACCAAAGACGACTATCATTAAAATTTAGTAGTTTCATAAATAAAATTTTTCATCACAACAATCAGCTCATGCTTTGCTCCTCATCAAGAGAAGGAATCCACCCAGAAGTTTTCTCAAGTCAACAAGAGAATATGATGAATACCCAATAAGAGTGATGCAAATATATGGAATCATGCTATAGGTATATAGCACTATCGAGGGTACATAGAATTGAATTGCCATAATATTATTTCAATTAGTATTGTTCTCGATTTCTACTCATTTTGAACAATTTAAAGTGGGCTATAACAGTTAGGAACATAAATGACATTTAATTGGCACATTTCAAAATTGGCCAAAGAGAAATAAAGGCTAAGAATACCCAACACTGAATATGCTCATTTCGCATCGACCCTAGGCAATAAGAAATGGAAAAGTAGTCATAATGCAAAATTTGGTTTGCAAAAGAAATTTATTGGTTCCTCTAAGGAGCACGAGGAAGTTGTAAAGATTGTTCTTACTACGAGACCGAATGAAATAAAATGTTTATTTTGTAAGGCGGTCGATTCTCATATAAAATATGATTGTCCTAAATATCATGTATGACGTGAGAAGAAAGGTCAGCTTTTATTTAATGTATGCATCCAAATTCTTGTATTTTATGCTAATAGATGTAGTTGGTGGTTCGATTATGGTATCACCACTCATATAAGTATATCTATGCAGTGATGCCTCCACTTTCGTCAACCAATTGAGGGTGAATGATAACTCTATATAAGCAAGCCTTTGGGATTTTTCGTTTGTTGTTACGTATTGATTTTATTTGGATTTGAAAAAAACTGGTTGAGCCATCCTTTCGACTAAACTAGATTTAAGTTCTATATTAGACAATGAGGGTTATGATTTTCCATTTGGAAAGACTGTGAAATTGTTTTTCAATTCAAAATTTATGAGAAATAATACATTAGTGCAACATGATAATTTGTATGCATTTGATATTATCAATACATACAATGAGTCCTATGTTACCGAAAGTAAAGGAATAAAACATAAATTGAGAATCAAGAATACTAATTCATAATGGGATGGACGTTTGAGTCATATCTCTTCTCATATAACTGAAAGACTTATGTCTATGGTATTCTTGAGTCACTCGTTAAATCTGAGTATTCAGGTATTTGTATAGAGTGCATTAAGAGCAATACTGCATATCACATACTAAAAGAGGCCGAGGAATCACAGAACGTATGGTATCTTATCCAAACTTATTTTTGCAGATTCATTCACTTAAGTTGCTTGGGTGGCCAAGTATATTTGGTTATATTCATTTATGATTATCTCGATATGGTTAATTCTATTTTTTATATAAGAAATTAAAGGTTTTGGATGTTTATAAGTCTGTTATGGTTAAAGTTGAAAATCAACTTGGAAAAACTATTAAGCATGTATGATCCGATCAAGGTGGTGAATACTGATGTCGGTTTGAAGAATTGGGTGAACAACATCCTGGACCTTTTGCACTTTAACTAAACCAATGTGGAATTATTCCTCAATAAACAATGTCGGGTTGTCCTAATATGAATGGTGTGTTACTGAAAAAAGAAATAGAATAATTCGTGATATGATAAGAAGTATAATTTCTCATACTAAATTACCTCACTCATTATGGGATGAAGCGTTATAAATTGGAATATATATTCTTAATCTCGCTCTAAAAAAGCAACAAATAAAACCTCCTTATGAGTTGTGGACTAGTAAATTACATGTCTTACGACATATACGTGTATGGGTTGTCCATCTTATGCTCGACCTTATTGTTCTAATGAGACAAAAGATTGATTTACAGACTGTTAGTTGATATTTTTCGGATATGCGGAAAATTTACGGGAATATAAATTCTAGGATCCTACTACTAAGAACTTCTTTGAGAAATGAAGTGTCTAATTCTTTGAAGATGTTGAGCTTGGGGGCAATAACATTTTTTTTTGTGAGGAAAACCTCGTTTTATCTTCGACATCTGTTGTTGATAGTATGAGTTCTAAATTGCTAATCAACAAGTTTAAAAACTAGGAAACGTCAAAAGAACATTGTTGAGTGACTCATTGTTGTAGTATTAAGCTTTCTGTTGAAAGAATCACTAGTTCTTGTATAGAAATGGATTCACATTTGGTATGATTCAGACAGTAGATAAGGGTGATTGTCCCTTCATCTCTCTGTTTATTCTTGACATTCTTCTCGACACTTTATTCTTGTTGGATATCAGAAGCACTCCTCGTTACATCGTTGATGGATAGATTTCTAGCTAAGTTGATCATATATCGAAGGAGTTAATCATCCTTTATGTCCCTATCTTACTCCTTTCTTCGAAATACGTTAAGAGTAGGTTATGCAGCTCTGTCCCACCACCCCCTTTTTTCATTTCATGTCGTGGATGTATTTATAGAATATCATGTTGAGCCATGAAATGAAAATAACTCTTCAAGAGAGCCAATAGACTGTTTATGGAGGTTCCAGAACATGTCTCTAGAGTCTTTGCTTTAGAAGATTCCTAAGTCGTCGCTAGCAAGTCAACCAAAAATGGAATGTATGAACAATCCATATACTAGACTAAACTTTGGAGTCACTCATCTAAGATAGGAAAAGATAGTGGTATCAAACATATTAAGATGGAAAGGAAAGAGTAAGAAGTAACAGAGAAATCTCATGATATAGTAAACTACAGTTAACATGGAAGGGAAAGTGAAGTGTAGATAGAAGAAGCAAACAACACAATGAAATAGGCGTTAGGAGCTAATGGCTTGTTGGGATATGAAATAATTGTTAGATTGAAAAATTCCTAGAATTCGAACAACGAAGTCGTGATTTTGTTTTCCAGACGCTATAAGGCTAACTGTTAATTACCCTTGGAAAAGGGTCGCACGTCAACGAAGTCGTGCACCAACATATTTATTTGGAGATACTTATAGAGAATTCTTGAACTAGTTTTATCTGTGACATTTCAATGGGTTGAATCATATCCATTTTGGATTCTATTCTTCAAGATGACGAAAAATGAAAGAAGTATTGGTTGTTCTATAACCATTCTCCCTTGTATGCTTGGGTGAATACCCTTAGATTAAAATAAACAATGAAGTTAAAGAGAAAGATTAGATTTCTGTAATATACCGTCGAAGGTTGGAGCCAGTCGCAACTCTTCTACCACATCATAAACACCTGGATCTACTAGGCATTTGGTCAATACTAGCAAAAACATCTCTGAACAATGTCCCATCAACTGTTGGATTTGCAGTTCCAAATATTTATAAGAATTGCAGCTTGCTCCCATATTCTACTTCTTCCGTATTGCTTTTTTGCAGGTTATGAATAACACCGAAGAATTACGTGGAACCGGAGAACCCGGAGGAAACCACGAGGATCAGGAAACAAACTTGATCCTTTGTTCACTATGAAGAATCTTTTACAGAGATGTGTTTACACAGATTACACTAAATGTTTGATTTCTAAATCAGCCAGAAATCCGATCCTTTGGCACCAAATCAGAGTAGCTTTATCATGTTCGTAGCCGGTGAGAACATCTCCCTCTTCTTCCTGTAGATTTGCTTTCTTGAAGTGGTATGTTTCACAAGTGTTCATCATCACTTTTCAGCAATTGTATTTGCCCCTTATATAGAAGTTGTTTTCCTTCCTAGATGCCTTTTACAGTTTCT
The DNA here is from genome assembly GCA_009725065.1 of Utricularia reniformis. Classification (NCBI taxonomy): domain Eukaryota; kingdom Viridiplantae; phylum Streptophyta; class Magnoliopsida; order Lamiales; family Lentibulariaceae; genus Utricularia; species Utricularia reniformis. Next base: position 532,552 of record RWGZ01000666.1, read on the forward strand.
CTCGTTGATTTTGGTTTCTTGGGCCGTGGATAGGAGGCCCAGTCTCTTCACCTTTGACAAACGGGCTGACTCTATAGGCCTGCAAAAGAAATACTTATATTAGTTTGTATTTAACGTGTATTGGCCTTACAAACCTCCCCCTCAAACTGTTTGTCGGTGAAGAGCCCTAGTTTTCAAATGTGCCGCTTGAGTCCTACTCCAACGGAGCAGAGCTGGTGTTTCGCCATTGTGACCACTTTGTTCAACATATCGGCCAGGTTATTGTTGGTATGAACCTTTTCTAACTTGAGTTCCTTTTGGTTGATTACTTCCCGTATCCAGTGAACCTTTAAATCTATATGTTTCGTTCCGCTGTGGAACGTAGAGTTCTTGCTGAGTTCTTTTGAGCTCGAGTTGTCGCAAAGCAGCTCTGTGTCTTTACACTCCACCCTTAGTTCTTCCAACAGCCTTTTTATCCATATGAGTTCTTTAGCGGTTTCAGTCAGAACCATGTATTCTGTCTCTGTAGAGGATAGAGGCACTGTTTTTTGCAGCCTAGATTGCCATGATATAGGTTCATGAGCTAGCAATGTAATATAACCCGTAGTGGATCTCCTGCTATCTATGTCTCCTCCTAGATCTGAGTCTGAATATGCTCTAACTGTGAGTGGTTCCTTGCTTCCTTTAAATGTTAACCCCATTGTTTTTGTTTATTTTAGGTACCTAAGGAGCCATTTTAGAGCTTCCCAGTGGGTCTTTCCAGGGTTAACTAGGAATCTGCTGAGCACTCCAACTGGAAAAGCTATATCAGGCCTAGTACATACCATCAAATACATTACTGATCCTACAGCAGATGAGTAGGGAATTTTTTCCATTTCAGTTGCTTCGTGTTCCGTTGAAGGTCCTTGCTCCTTGGTCAATGTTGTTTGGTTTGACATAGGTGTAGAAACTGGTTTACATCCATCCATGCTGAACCTTATTAATATTCTATCAACATAGCTGGATTGTGATAGGATCAACGTTCGTTTTTCTCTGTTTCTGATTATAGACATCCCAAGTATTTTGGTTGCATGTCCTAGGTCCTTCATTTCAAACGATGCTGATAGATGCTCCTTAAGTTCTTGTATTATTTTTTTGTTAGTCCCTGCAATAAGAAGGTCATCTACATATAACAAAAGAATAATGAAATTACCTCTTTCCATTGTTTTTAAGTATGCTCAGTGGCATAAAACGCTTTCCGTTCTATAGACTTCTCTCAAGCTTGCATACCATTTCTTCCTTTCCCGGTACCTCAAAACCAGTAGATTGTTTCATATAAATGTCTTCTTCAATACTTCCATTAAGGAATGCTGTTTTGACATCCATTTGCTCTAATTCTAAGTCAAGATGTGTCACCAACGCTAGAATGATTCTGATTGTTGTAAATTTGACTACCGGTGAGAAGATTTCATCAAAGTCAACTCCCTTTTTCTGCCTAAATCCCTTTACAACCAGTCTTGCTTTGTATCTTGTGGATCCATCAGCCTCTTGTTTAATTTTAAATACCCATTTGTTTTCAAGAGTTCTTTGTCCTTGTGGAAGTTCAACTAGTTGATAGGTGTGATTCCTTTCCAAGGAATCTAGTTCTTCTTCCATTGCTCTAATCCATTTCTGTTTCAGTGTTGAATTAAGTGTTTCCTTGAGTGTTTCTGGTTCCCCATCATCTGTAAAAAGAATATAATCATTAGTGTTATACTTTTGTGATGGTTTATTTACCCTTACAACCCTTTGTTCTCTAGGATCAGCTTCCTTTTCTAACTTTGATTTTTCAGCAGGTTCATGAGTGAGATCTTCGCCACTGCTTGATTCTCCTTCCTGCAAAATAGAAGGATATGCTAGTGCATGGTTCTTAAAGTTATTTAAGTAAGGAACCTCAGGTAACACTTCTTCTCCGATCACTGTAATTTCCTTCTTTTCGGTGCTTAAATCATGTACTTGCATATCAAGTATATTCTGAGAGCATTTCTTGATCTAAATATTTTGTTCGTATGTGGATTCCATAGTTTGTAGCCAAAATTTTCTCCTCCATACCCCAAAAATATGCATTCTTCCACATGACCATCGAGTTTAGCCCTTTCTTCTTTAGGGACATATGGTAAAACTCTACAGCCAAATACCTTTAAATGCTTTAGGCTTGGTGTTTTTCCTCTCCATTTTGTCTCTGGAGTTTCCAAATCTATTGCCTTTGAAGGTGACCTATTTATTAGGTAACATGCCACATTCAAAGCTTCTGCCCAAAAATCCTTGGCAAGCTTTTATGTTCTTAATAAGCATCTGACCTTGTTTAACAAGGTTCTGTTGGCCCTTTCTGTAGTACCATTATGTTGTGGCGTCCTCGGAACTGTTGTCTCATGCCTTAAACCTATAGACTTGGTGAAATTCTGAAATTCATTTGACACAAATTCTCCCCCATTGTCGGTCCTTAAGGCTTTGAGTTTTGTTCATTTCTCTCTTTCAACTGTTGTTAGCCATTCCTTGAAAAACTGGAAGGTCTCATCTTTCGTTCTCATTGGAAATGTCCAAAGTTTCCTATTCGCATCATCTATAAAAGATAACAAATATTTCTTTCCTTCCCTAGATTCAATGTCCAATGAGCAAACATCACTGAAGACTAGTTCTAATGGTTCATTCTTCTAGTTTAGGACTGTCTTGAATGCTGCCTTGGTTTGCTTCCCATACACGCAGTCTTCACACACTTTGTCTGATTTCTCTTTGCTTAGTTTTATCATGCCATCATTGCATAGCTTTTGCAAACCTGCTTCGGAGATGTGCCCCAACCTTTTATGCCACAGATTTACATCTTCAGGTTTCGCCACAGTATTTATCTGTTCTTTGCTTAATTTCAGAGATGTTTTATAGAGCGTATCAATTAAGGTTCCTCTTGCTATTTTCTCTGCCCCTTTGACTAAATTCCATGATAGGTTTGCAAAGATGCTAGCATACCCTTCTTTATCAAGAGCATTCGCGGACAGGAGGTTTATCCTCAGATTAGGTATGTACCTTACATTTTGTAGAGTTAGCTTATTTCCCAATGAGGTCTCAACTTCCAGTCTGCCAATTCCTTTTATTTCTGAGCAAGTCTGATTCCCCATTCTTACCTTTCCAAAGTTTCCAAAATTAAAATCAGTAAGACACTCCCTTTTAGGTGTAGCATGATAAGAGGCTGCTAAATCAATTATCCAGGTCATGATTAAGTCACTGTCACATTCAGATTCTGATTATTCTTGAGTAGAAAGAAGCACTAGAATTTCTTCTTCATCATCTTTTGTTGTATTCAGTGAATCTTGGTCTTTCACCCTTAACCAATATCGACAATCTTTCTTTAAGTGACATTTTCTTCCGCACCAATTGTATGATCTAGTTTCCTTGTGAGGATTAGACTGATCCTTTTGATGTGGAGCTGCTTTAGGATTCTTCCACTGTTTCTTGGTTTGAGATTTTTCAGAATTTACAGTGGCAATTGTTTCTTTGCCATATGAATAAGTCATCTCTTCTCTTCGTAGTCCTTCATTTATCAAACAATCTTTTACAATTTCGAGTTTAGGACCTCCCTTAGCTGCTAAAGAATTTAGAGAGATTATGGTAGCTTCCCAATAGTCCGGAAGAGTACCTATGAACATATGTGCTTGAATTTTGTCCTCCATTGTGCAATCTGCCTCAGCAAGTTTGTTGATTATCTCTTGAAATGTTTCAAGATGATCAGTCATAGGAGTTCCTTCTTTATACCTCAATCTCATGAGTCTCTTGAACAAGAAACCTTGGGATTGAGTGGATTTCGGCTCAAAGATACTTTCCAACTTTTCCCACATGTTCTTTGCTTTAGTTTCTTTTGCAGCGTGATGATAGTTTGAACTTTCTATCCATTGCCTTACAAAGCCAAGGGTTTGAATGTGTTTAATACTCCATTCTTCTTCAGTATACTTTTCTGGCCTTTTGTCCCCATATTTTACAGGTTCATACAAGAACCTACAATAAAGAAGATCCAACATTCTGTTCTTCCATTCCGGATAATTCTTGGAGGTAAGTTTAATCATCGAGTAGGGTTCTCCTGCCATACTTCTTGCTTGTTGTAGAAAAGTGTTTGATTCTTGAACTAATCTCTTAGCAACCTACCCTTCGTGTGATATGTCTTGATTTTCATACTTGATTTCCGCAGGGTTAGAGAACTGCATGGGCCACCACTTTGTTGGATTTGTAGTTCCAAAGATTTACAAGAATTGCTGCTTGCTCCCAGATTCTACTTCTTACGTATTGTTGTTTTGCAAGTTATGAATAACACCGAAGAATTACGTGGAACCGGAGAACCTGGAGGAAACCACGAGGATCAAGAAACACCCTTGATCCTTTGTTCACTATGAAGAATCTTTTACAGAGATGTGTTTACACAGATTACACTCAATGTTTGATTTCTAAATCAGCCAGAAATCCGATCCTTTGGCACCAAATCAGAGTAGCTTTATCAGGTTCGTAGCCAATGAGAACTTCTCCCTCTCCTTCCTGTAGATTTGCTTTCTTGAAGTGGTACGTTTCACAAGTGTTCATCATCACTTTTCAGCGACTGTATTTGCCCCTTATATAGAAGTTGTTTTCCTTCCTGGATGCCTTTTGTAGTTTCTCTCGTTGATTTTGGTTTCTTGGGCCATGGATAGGAGGCACAGTCTCTTCACCTTTGACAAACGGGCTGACTCTATAGGCCTGCAAAAGAAATACTTATATTAGTTTGTATTTAACGTGTATTGACCTTACATCAACATTTTGTGGTTAGTAATAGGATCAAGTCGTATGGAACAAATTGTTTTTGGAAATTTGCGAGTGATGTGAGACTGTCCAAGATAAGAAGACTGTGGGCATGTCGAAGACAATAGTGTTGAAGGCAAGGTTGTCGATGTCGATGTCGAAGGTAAGGTAGGAGTGTCGAAGGCATGGAGACTCACACTCCACACCCCCAAGCAGTCCTGAAGGACCACACGAAAATTAACATGACAAAATCCGTGAATAGGATGAGATTTATGCTAAAACTACACATGTTCCAAACCAAGATGACACATGCTTGGTGTATCTTATCCAATATCATTCCTTGAAGCCTCTCAACATAAAAAATGGATCCTAGCCTTGAAAGAAGAACTCGGATCTATAAAAAGAAATGCTATGTGGGAACTTGTGAATAAGCCCATAGGCAAAAATATTGTTGGAAAATGGATCTTCAAGACCAAGAAAGACTCTAATGGAAAAATTCTCATGGTAAGGGATACTCACAAATCAAATGAATAAACTACAATGAAGTTAGGTATACTTGACTCTATAAAGTTGATTATGTTTGTAGCAGCAAGTCAATGATGGAAAGCACACCACATGGACTTGAAAACAACATTTCTCCAAGGATATCTTGAGGAAGAATATATGTTTAGCAAGCCAAAGGTTTTGAGATAATTGGAGAAGATCAAAAATCGATAAGCTGAAGAAAGCTCTATACGGGCTAAAATATGCATGAGTTTGGAATGAAACGATAAATTTAACCCTTACAAAAGATGACTTCGAAAAATATGTTGCTGATCATTCAGTGTTCATTAAACACACATTATCCTAGTCCCATTCTATGTTGATTTACTCATCAGTGTCAGTGAAGATGATCTATTAACAGAATTCCAGAAGGCTGTGTGACTCTTATGAAATGACATATATGGAATAATGTCATATTTTTCTTGGAATTGAGATCCAACGAAAACCATGAGTTTGAATGAAATACTAAAGATATTTTCTTATCTATGAACCAAAATATATTCTTGAAATACTAGAGAAGTATGGAATGAATGATGCAAACTCAGTTAGAAACTCAATGTTGTAGAATTCTAACATGTTTTAGAATTCCAAATGCAACTAAACCAAGTCCATTTAGACATCCAAACTTCAATGCAAGCTCTCGAATAGAAGATTTGCGTAACATCATGGAAATAAAAGAAAATAATGAATCCATTCATATGCACCTCATGGCCTTGTACCAATAGATGCTCTCTTTTATGGAAGAAAAGTCTATATTAGGGCACAAGGGAAACAATTACCATTCACATCTACCACATATAACTGAACTAGAAGAGCATTTTGAGAGGCTTAGCCCAAAACCATATAGGAGCCCCAAACTAAAGAAGGAACATATCCAAGGGGGTGGCTTCGTAGAATAACCCAATACTTTTTCAATGATGAAGCAAATACCCAAGAAGGATTGGCTCACTTAGCTACCATCGCTTCATAGGAAAAGCAGACAAAGGGATAAAAGGCTATAGAACGACCTCCGTTGCATCATATTGAGATTTTTTTGTGCGAGCCCTACTTAAAAGATTTGATTCGTCCTACCCTTGGTGGGTATTAGCAGACTTCATGCAAATGAAACAGGAAATCACGTAAGCTAAATACATGGACATATATGATGAATTAAGAAGCAACATAACAGTGCCACACTCGAATTTTACACCATAGAATATCTTGAGGGTTCTAATAGGAGGACTTAAGGAATAATTAGTAGTAGTAGCTAATTTCTGAGACTTGCAATCTGAGAAAAACATCATAGATTTTGTAAAAGAGAAGAACAAAGAGTTTTCATCACTAAGGAGAACCATACCCCACCCTACTCCCCTATCACACCCCATCATGGGGCACAGAACAGTCGGCCAAGTTGTGCTTGCCTTGCTTCCAGCACATCCCAACCATGCAGCCTACGTCTACCCCTGTAATCGAAACTGGTTCAACCCGAGACTAACACATACAGGTGGTCGGCACTGGATTCTCAAGGAGGGTCGAGGACGGTGAATGAGGTTCCACTCCACCTGCCGACCGCTTGATGACTCCAATTGCTCGACCCTCGATGCGAATCTAGTCTATGGTGCTGAGGGTCATTTCTAGCGTATCATGTTCCCACCCCCTTTTGTTCTTTCCTTATTCCCATTCTTACTAATGTGTTAGGGGACTTCGAAATGTTTCCAATAAGGGATTCATGAGTCATCAAAATACATCCTTATCACAAAATAGATTTCAAAAGATAAAAGGGAGTTTCCCTTGGTAGATCGCCCCTGGGCTTGTGACATCCTCTAAGGCGCCTCTTCAGATGCGACGGCTAACGGGTTCCCTACACCTGAAACACATGTGAAGAAGAACCCATAAGACTACATCTTAGTAAGGAGAAAACTTCAACAAAAGTATTTAATGAGAACATGTTTCTCCCCTTTTCTGAATCCCATCGTCCCATAGTCCCTCGATGGAGTCTAGTTTTATGATTATCCTCCAATCATCTAATCCTTGTATCCATGAATTCTAGCCCGAGGATAAGGCATATGTGGCAGTTCCCTTGAGTGGGAACTTTTACGCCGCGACCATGGTCACGTTGTCATTGGTAATATCCAAGGGCGTATTAGCACAATCCCGCCTGTTATCGCCGCTAAAAATAAGCAATAACAAAATTTAGACCCCCTTTTACGGGTAGAGGTCGAATTAAAGTTTAATACAAGAACAAGAAGAAAAAGACACGATTTTTATAGGTGGAAAACCTTTCTATAAAAGAAAGGATAAAAAACGACCCGACCGTAGCCTTTGAATCCACTATAAAAGTCAAGTTCGTAGATTTACAATAGGAGAACACGATGTAGTAAACAAAAGGAAAAGATCATCTTTTGGTAGGCATAGTCGTAGGTTTCCAGATCGAAAAAGAAGTGAATGGCAGCCTCCTTCTTTAAATTATCAATAAAACCATCCATTAGGTCTACTGTAAAAAACCATTCATTAACACTTTAATCATGTTTATATAAGTGATTAGTCCATCCCAATTATAACTCACTAGGCCCATCAATAATGAAGTCTAATAAATAATGATCCATTAATCTCTAAATTAATGGCCCATTAATCTCCAAATTAAGCATAAGGATGCACTAAATAAGTAACCCGATCCAAATACCATGAAAAGCTATAAGTCATATCAAACATCAAAATATTTCGAATTGCTTCATTTCACGACTCGTGAATGACTATATAGAAATATATGTATCCTCGAATAATAAATTTCTCATGGTGATATCAGAAGTCCCCTGATTTGCGTAGTCGAAATATTCAAGTACACAAATCACAAATTGGTCATGAGAATATTGTTGCAATAAACTCACAATAGTAGCATCGCATTTTGTAACTGACATTTTACTTCTTCAAAATCTCTATCTATGAACTCTATAAAAGTCTTCGATGACTTTTTGTTTCATATATTATCTTTAAAATTCTAATAGTTTCTGACCATCGATAAGACCCCTGGTATGTGATAATATCTCGATATTTCCAAATAAGCGATTTCACAATTCCTCGTATAACAAGTATGATTTTCTGAATGCAAATAAAATATTCTTCGTTGTTGGGCACTTTTACGATAACTGAGAGTCCTCAGTCACAAATAAAATTCAGTGAAGTCAACACCATAAGATAGTCATTTGATAATCTTTGTAGTAAATGAAAATACCCGATCATAAATAACGAAATCCATGTCGTAGGACCATCAATTGGTCATCTTGATCGTAAATGAAATTACCAGAGCATTGATAGCGAAATGCGTGCGATTGGACCATCACTTGGCAAGTTTAACAAATGAAGTCATGCCATAACGTAGGTTCATAACATCTCCGGTAATAAATATTGTTCTGCTTTTCATAAATAATACAATATTCCTGCAATTATGAGAGAAGCCTAGCAGCGCAATGAAACTGAAATGGCGGGTATTTGTTTCGAAGAAGCTCATTTGAAAGCTCATACTCCCATAAAAAGAAGAAATAAACTTACGGATATAAAATCATCGCTTTGTAATATCTCTCGTTTTTGTATTCCCCATCATATATTGAAATTTTCTTTTATTTCTTTTTAATATATGTGATCACTTTAATAAAATCACTTTAAGAAAACTCTAGCTCTGAAAAATATGAATCAAGAAGTTAACCTGCGAAATAATAATAACTTTTCATATGATTAAGTTGTCGATTAAAGATACATAATCTTTCGGCATGATTTGAATCCCAAATATTCCCGAACATTGGTTAGAATCCCAAATAATCACATTATGTTTTACGATAATTCTGAGAATGGGTAAGAGTCCCCAGTAATCATAAAATTTTGTTGAATGCAAACCATAAGGCAAGTATTTGGCCATTTTGATCGTTTATCCAAGTGAAAACCATAAATACGATAAAAAATAATGAGGGCTGATATCGCAGGGTTATTCTCCGGCCATTGCAATAACAATCGAAGATGTCCGATCTTTTAATAGATTTCACCCTTCGGTGATGATAGATTGCTAATCACACAAACATGTGGTTTAATAATTTCTTTCTCCGACAAGAACGGGATTATTTGCGATGAATTTCTTGAGCGAGACACTTTAATTAAAATAACTTGCCATCGGATTATTTTACTCTTAACGAGGCACCCCTCATTCACATGCATGTTTTCTTCGGGTATACACTTGTGCCTGCGATCATTACGGTATAAACTTGCACCCGAGGTCATCATAGTGACAACTTGCACCGCGGCATCATACTGTCCCGCCGGTATAAACTTGCACCCGGGGTCATCACGGTTCCAACTTGCACCGCGGCATCACACTGTCCCGCCGGTATAAACTTGCACCTGGGGTCATCACGGTGCCCACTTGCACCATGGCATCACATTGTCCTTTCGGTACAAACTTTCACCCGAGGTCATCGCGGTGCCCACTTGCACACCGGCATCACACTGTTCCGCCGGTATAAACTTGCAACCGGGGTCATCACGGTGACAACTTGCACAGTGGCATCACATTGTCCCACCAGTATAAACTTGCACCCTGGGTCATCACGGTGCCCACTTGCACCACTGCATCACATTATCCCGTCGGTATAAACTTGCACCCGAGGTCATCGCTGTGCCCACTTGCACCGCAGCATCACATTGTCCCGTCAGTATAAACTTGCACACGAGGTCATCGCGGTGCCCACTTGCACCGCGACATGACATTGTCCCATCGGTATAAACTTGCACCCGAGGTCATCACGGTGCCCACTTGCACCGCGGCATCACATTGTCCCGTCGGTATAAACTTGCACCTGAGGTCATCACGGTGCCCACTTGCACCGCGGCATGACATTGTCCCGTCGGTATAAACTTGCACCCGAGGTCATCTCGGTGCCCACTTGCACCGCGGCATCATTGTCCCGTCGGTATAAACTTGCACTCGAGGTCATCACGGTGCCCACTTGCACCGCGGCATCACATTGTCCCATCGGTATAAATTTGCACCCGAGGTCTTCGCGGTGCCCACTTGCACCGTGTCATCACATTATCCCGTCGGTATAAACTTGCACCCGAGGTCATCGCGGTGCCCACTTGCACCGCGGCATAACATTTTTCCATCGAACAAATATAAAGCACTCCTCCCAAGAATATCATTATAAGGAAGGATAAGAAGATCCACCATTACAAATACCATCAGTAAATTCCTCAATATTTTTCTATCTCCCAAAGATATTAGGAGAAAATAGATCATTCGGGAGCAACAACTGTTCTTAAATCCAACTAACATAAAATGTAATGGCCGGGGCTTAATAGTTCAACTCAATAATGTCGTAGGTGAATTAAAAAGGTGAGTCTCATAAATATATATTTCCGGAATAATACTGTTCCAAACGATCATTAAAATAAATTTGAAGAAGNAAAGAAAAAGACACGATTTTTATAGGTGGAAAACCTTTCTGTAAAAGAAATGATAAAAAACCACCCCGGCCGTAACCTTTGAATCCACTATAAACATCAAGTTCGTAGATTTACAATAGGAGAACACGATGTAGAAAATAAAAGGAAAAAGATCATTTTTTGGTGGGTATAGTCGTAGATTTCCCGGGCTAAAAAGAGGTGAATGCAGCCTTCTTCTTTAGGTTATCAATAAAAACCTCCATTAGGTCTACCGTCCAAACTCATTCATTAACACTTTAATCATGTTTATATAAGTGATTAGTCGATCCCAATTATAACTCACTAGACGCATCAATAATGAAGTCCAATAAACAATGACCCATTAATCTCTAAATTAATGACCATTAATCTCCAAATTAAGCTTAAGAATTCACTAAATAAGTAACCTGATCCAAATACCATGAAAAGCTATAAGCCATATCAAACATCAAAATATCTTGAATTGCTTCATTTCTCGACTCGGGAATGACTATATAGAAATATATGTATCCTCGAATAATACATTTCTCATGGCAATATGAGAAGTCTCCTGATTTGCGTAGTCAAAAGATTCAAGTACACAAATCACAAATTTGCCATGAGAATATTGTTGCAATAAATTCACAATAGTAGCATCGTATTTTGTAACTAACATTATGCTTCTCCAAAATCTCTATCTATGAACTCTATAAAAGTCTTCGATAACTTTTGTTTCATATGTTGTCTTTAAAATTTCTGATAGTTTTTTACCATCGATAAGACCCCTGGTATGTGAGAATATCTTGATATTTCCAAATAAACGACTTCACAATTCCTCATATAACAAGTATGATTTCCTGAATGCAAATAAAATATTCCTCGTTGTTGGGCACTTTTACGATAACTGAGAGTCCTCAGTCATAAATAAAATTCAGTGAAGTCAACACCATAAGATAGTCATTTGATCATCTTTGTAGTAAATGAAAATACCCGATCATAAATAACGAAATCCATGTCGTATGACCATCAATTGGTCATCTTGATTGTAAATGAAATTACCAGAGCGTTGATAACGAAATGCGTGCTATTGAACCATCACTTGGCAAGTTTAACAAATGAAGTCATGCCATAACATGGCTTCATAATTTCTCCGGTAATAAATATTGTTCTTCTTATCGTAAAAAACACAATATTCCTGCAATTATGAGAGAAGCCTCGCAGCACAATGAAACTGAAACGGCGGGTATTGTTTCGAAGAAGCTCACTGCCGCAGAGATTTTAGAGGATGTTCTTAACCTTCTCCTATGACAATAAAAATAATAAAGAAGCTCCAGAGCGGACATGGTGAAAGCTCATACTCCTAGTCGTAAGAAATAAACTTACGGATATAAAATCTTCGCTTTTGTAATCTCTCTCGTTTTTGTATTCCCCGTCATATATTGAAATTTTCTTTCATTTCTTTTCAATATATGTGATCACTTTAAAAAAATCACTTTAAGAAAACTCTAACTCCGAAAAATCTGAATCGAGAAGTTAACCTGCGAAATAATAATAACTTTTCATATGATTAAGTTGTCGATTAAAGATGCATAATCTTTCGGCATGATTTGAATCCTAAATATTACCGAACATTGGTAAGAATCCCAAATAATCACAGAAAGTTTTACGATAATTCCGAGAATGGGTAAGAGTCCCCAGTAATCATAAAATTTTGTTGAATGCAAACCATAAGGCGATTATTTGGCCATTTTGATTGTTTATCCAAGTGAAAACCATAAATGCGATCACAAATAATGATGGTTGATATCGCAGGGTTATTCCCCGGCCATTGCAATAACAATAAAAAATGTTCGATCTTTCAATAGATTTCACCCTTCGGCGATGATAGATTGCTAACCACACAAACATGTGGTTTAATAATTTCTTTCTCCGACAAGAACGGGATTATTTGCCATGAATTTCTTGAGCGAGACACTTCAATTAAAATAACTTGCTATCGGATTATCTTACTCTTAATGAGGCACCCCTCATTCACATGCATGTTTTCTTCGGGTGTACACTTGCGCCTGGGCTCATTACGGTATAAACTTACACCCAGGGTCATCACGGTGCCAACTTGCACCGCGGCATCACACTGTCCCGCCGGTATAAACTTGCACCCGGGGTCATTACGGTGGCCACTTGCACCGCATCATCACATTGTCCCGTCGGTATAAACTTGAACCCGAGGTCATCGCGGGGCCCACTTGCACCGAGTCATCACATTGTCCCACCGATATAAACTTGCACCCGGGGTCATCACAGTGCCAACTTGCATCGTGGCATCACACTATCCCGTCGGTATAAACTTGCACCTGAGGTCATCACGGTGCCCACTTGCACCGCGGCATGACATTGTCCTGTCGGTATAAACTTGCACCCGAGGTCATCTCGGTGCCCACTTGCACCGCGGCATCACTGTCCCGTCGGTATAAACTTGCACTCGAGGTCATCACGGTGCCCACTTGCACCGCGGCATCACATTGTCTCGTCGGTATAAATTTGCACCCGAGGTCTTCACGGTGCCCACTTGCACCACGGCATCACATTATCCCGTCGGTATAAACTTGCACCCGAGGTCATCGCGGTGCCCACTTGCACCGCGGCATAACATTTTTCCATCGAACAAATATAAAGCACTCCTCCCAAGAATATCATTATAAGGAAGGATAAGAAGATCCACCATTACAAATACCATCAGTAAATTCCTCAATATTTTTCTATCTCCCAAAGATATTAGGAGAAAATAGATCATTCGGGAGCAACAACTGTTCTTAAATCCAACTAACATAAAATGTAATGGCCAGGGCTTAATAGTTCAACTCAATAATGCCGTAGGTGAATTAAGAAGGCGAGTCTCATAAATATATATTTCCGGAATAATACTGTTCCAAACGATCATTAAAATAAATTTGAAGAAGGGGAGATCCATAAAAATAAATTTCCAAACGAATACCATTCTGGGCAATTAACAAAATATATAAATTCGATGTCCCCTTCACGATATATAACTCCAAACAAGTTACTTTGATAGATAACTCCATAAAGGAATTTAGAATGATCAATTAATCACCAATGGCAGATACGGTGATGCTACGACTAATAACCAATTGTTTGAAGTCCTTATAAATATTATTTCAGACGAATACCATTCCGGATGATTAAGACTATTCCGAACGAATACCATTTCGGATGATTAAGAACGACAATTAGATACATCATTCACGATATGCTCATTGCTATCAATAATATGACCATCAAATAGAGTTTAATCCAATTTCCTTAGTCTAATAATGTTCTTTAACTGCAAATCCTCAAATAAAATTCCGAGGGTTGCGAAACTCTATTGGTTTTCGCTATAATCGCCATTATGTTAACTGTATGGTACCTCATTAAAGCATACCCACACGATCGAAATAAGGAGATTTAATCGATGAAGACATGAAATATTTCTCAAACAACATGGAAACCAGGGTGAAACGACTACTTCACGAAATGATCGAATCTCCTTGAATGATGGGTAAAAGACCCGGATAGTTCGTATAACCATTAAAGATACCTTCATTACTGAATGAGAGTGTCGACACATAAATATACTCTTCACCTGATGAGAAGACAAGACTTTCATCCAAGAACAAGCGTCTACATCGGAATTTCATGTTGACTCTAGAGAAACATCATGTTTTCCATGGTTATTCGGTGATAGCTAACTTGTGCAACATTTTGATTGTTTCTCTAATGTCCCTTTTTGTACTGTCTCCATTTATTACTATAATTAATTCTTTGGTCTCGACTCCTTTTTTCTCCACAACAACTTCCTTTTTTACAACAATGGTATGTTTCCAAAAGGCATGTTTTCCACTTTTCGATTTAAATGCATTAAATCTATATCGATAAATAATCCATCAAGTTGCCTTAACCTTCGCTGGACTCTGAGTATCGAAACTTAAACCATCGAAGCTATAGATAAAATGTCTAAAACATATAAAGGACTCAATAAAATTTCTTGATTGAATTCCATAAAGAAGAAGAATATTCTGTAATATCAATTTCTTCTAATTTATAACCAGATAAATATGCTCATAGCTCAAAACCGAAAAATTATACATCATATTCTTTTATAATGATATATTGCGTTCTTTCAAATATCCTCTAATAATGAACAAACTGAATACATACAAAGGCAAGCTTCCGCATGTTCTTTCGAATTTAAAATATTTTGATAAACACCGAGGAAGTTGATAGCTAATAGATGCCCTCCCGGATGAATTCCCGCTCCGAGAAGGCTGAGTAATGATTTCGGCGACCAAGGGTTCTTCCGAAAGTATTGATTGAGTCCTCGATAATACATCACCCTCGTGTCATCCATTCGGCAATTTTCTGACTATTCTGCTCATAAATAAGAAGGTCAATTCTGACACTTGCATATCTCATAGAAGACAAACAACTTTACTTCATATATCGCTTTGTAATATTTCATGTTAGTTTCTGGCTATCCATAAGATTCTATATGGATTAAATAACTCGTTCTTAAGGTGGCGATAACCGGCAGTCAAAATTTTGAAAATCATATATCACTGGTAATTTAGAATCCCAAATTCTTATCTTCTCATGATGAAAAATAATATCATAATAAGACATAAAAGTCATTCGTCAATGATTATGAATATACCGGAGATAATACCAAAACGATAACATTTTCAAAATATAACAAAATCTTGATAAAAATATAATTGTAGTACTATTATAATCAATCATATTATTGATTCCGTTCAAAAATAAAAATGTAATATTGATACTATATCATAACAATTAACCAACTATTATAATCAATCATATGATTGATTCCATTCAAAAATAAAAATGTAATATTGATACTATATCATAACAATTAACCAACTTATGATGATAATACATACGAGTCACCTAGGTACAACTATGTATATGTATGAAACCATGCTAAAAAATTTCAGAACAATCCGACGGTACAACTATGAGAATCCATTCGAAAAACTGAATTCTGTATACTTGAAAAATCAGAAACAATCCCTTTTAAACCAACGTTAATTTCCACATTCAGACGACAATAAAAATAGATCTGTACCGTTCAGAATGGAGAATAATATGTTTGTAGCAGTATACAAAAATTGCAGACCGATCCAACGGTTCAATATTTAGAAACACACTAAATACCAAAGCTACGCTGAATCGAAATATATTCTCGTTTTCCATCCAAAACTCCGGGTAAAAACTCAATGGGATTAAAAACGTCCCCACGGACGGCACCAATGTTTTCGCCGCTAAAAATCAGCAATAACAAAATTTAGACCCCCTTTTACAGGTAGAGGCCGAATTAAAGTTTAATACGAGAACAAGAAGACAAAGACACGATTTTTATAGGTAGAAAACATTTCTGTAAAAGAAAGGATAAAAAACCACCCTGGCCGTAGCCTTTGAATCCACTATAAATGTCAAGTTCGTAAATTTACAATAGGAGAACACGATGTAGAAAACAAAAGGAAAAAATCATCTTTTGGTGGGCATAGTCATAGGTTTCCCGGTCAAAAAAGAAGTGAATGTCAACCTCCTTCTTTAGGTTATCAATAAAACCATCCATTATGTCTACTGTCAAAAACCCTTCATTAACACTTTAATCATATTTATATAAGTTATTAGTCCATCCCAATTATAACTCACTAGGCCCATCAATAATGAAGTCCAATAAATAATGATTCATTAGTCTCCAAATTAAGCATAAGGATGCACTAAATAAGTAACCCGATCCAAATACCATGGAAAGCTAAAAGCCATATCAAACATCAAAATATCTCGAATTGCTTCATTTCTCGACTCCGGAATGACTATATAGAAATATATGTATCCTCGAATAATAAATTTCTTATGACGATATCACCGACCCCGTGTGTCGAGGCTCTTTCGGAATCCCTTTCTTAATTCCCTTCAGGATCAGCCTTTCACCTAGCTATGACTTACTCCCCATTTTTTAGAAGATCTCCCTTACCTTAGTTTCTCAAGTCGTTTTCCTTCCTTCCTCTCTCCTTTTCCTTTCTCCTTTTTGTGTGTGTTTATAGTGTTAAAGTTTAGTTAGTCATGAGTGCCTTATGCTGGATCGAGTACACACATGTCCTTGTTCGGCGCCGCTACATGGGTGCCCAACGTCCATGCGTCTATTTCTTGGGAATTTCCCACCGTGATTCAGGACCATTGTCAGCTTACTTGTATTCTTCATGCGGCTCCTCTTATTGATAGTGTCCTTTTCCAGACTCCTTTTTAGTTGTATAGATTGGCTCTAAGCCTTATGTCCTTTCATTTCGATTTTCCGCCGTAATTCCTGGTTGATCAGTTGGTGGCCTTGCTTGGGTCAATCAGGGTCACCCGGTCTCTTTGCACCATGGTCACCTTTTTGGTTTACCACCTGACTGATTGTGATCAGGTCGACTAGGATCGTTAGGTTCCTTCCGGTCACCGGTCATCTTTGATTGATCACTTGTCTTACTCCGCTCGGTCGATTGTATTGGCGTTCCCAGGACTTATCCTTGGTCATGTGTGTGGTTCATCCCGACCACTATGAGCCTGCCGACAATCGACCGTTAACCACCCTTCACCATCTGATTCTTTATCGACCAATCCCTCGATTCCTTGTACCCAGGGCTTACATTTATCCCCCCTTAGGAATGTTTCATCCTGAAACGAAATATAGTACCAGAAGAAAATAAGGTCTGATGTGCTCGGCGAATTTCAATCTCCAGTTCCCATGTTGCTTCTTCTTGACCTCTCCTAGCCCATTTTATCTTCACATAAGATGCACTTCCTCGTCTCGTTCTCCTTTCCTCGTACACTAATATCTTGATGGGTCGTTCTGTATATGACAGATTTTGGGTTATTACAAGGGTGTTGGATCCAGCACGTGGTCGGGATCAACTATGTACTTCCGTAATTGTGAAATTTGAAAGAAATTGTGGATAGCCTCCAATGGTGATGGTAGGCGGAAACGATAGGTGATGGTTCCGACTCGTTCTTCGATATCGTAGGGACCAATATACCTTTGATTCGTACCATGCTCCGGTTGGGTGAGATCTTCAAGAATAGCTTGTCCCCTTGTTCGAAAGTGAGAGAGCGTCTTTTAATGTCCGTCCAACTCTTCTGTCTATCTTGGGCCTTCTTGAGTCATGATCTGATAAGAGTGACCTTATCTAGAGCGTCCTGCACCAGTTCTGGTCCTACTAATGGTCTTTCGCCACCTCATCCCAATTGGTTGGGGTGAGGCACCTTCTTCCATAGAGGGCTTCATACAAGGCCATTCATAAACTTGCGTGGTAGCTATTATTGTGTGCAAATTCAACTAAGTATAGGTGATTCGCCCAACTTCCCTTAAATTAAAGGGCACATTCTCTCAAGAGGTCTTCCAATATTTGAATCGTTCTTTCTGATTGTCCATCGGTCTGGGGATGGTGCACGGAACTCATGTTCAGTTTGGTCCCCAATGATTGTTGTAAAGTTTTCTAGATCCGAGATATGAACTTCCCGTCCCGATCTGATACTATAGTCCGTGGAATCTCGTGTAGTCTCACTATCCCTTCTAGGTACGTAAGGGTCCGTCTCTCCATGTGCCATCTGGTATACACTTGTAAAAAATGGGCTGATTTTGTGAGTTGGTCCACGACCACCCACACAGAATCCGTCCCTCGAGCTGTTCTTGGCAAGCCGGAGACGAATTCCATGATGATATCTTCCCATTTCCAAAGAGGAATGGGCAATGGTTGTAGAAGACCTCCAGGTCGCTAGTGTTCCGCCAGAACCTGCCCTTAAGTTAAATACCTAGCGACGAAACCGGCAACGTCCTTCTTCATTCCAGGCCACCAAAACCTGCCCTTAAGTTCGCGATACATTTTCGTGCTTCCTGGATGGAGAGGGAGTTGGGACTCATGAGCTTCCTTAAGTACCGCCTTAATGGCCGCTTTCGCTTTGGGCACACATATTCGCCCCCGATATGGGTAGGGTAGTTTTGTTCGTGTCGTCTTAGTTGCCGCGATGCGTATGCGATGGTTTTCCCTTCCTGCATCAGTACTGCCCCTAGGCCATCTATGGAAGCATCGCAGAACATAGCGTACTCCTTCAACTCGTCCGGCAGCACCAATACTGGGCAATTGTGAGATTTTCTTTCAACAGATAGAACCCATCCTGGCAATCCTTGGTCCAGCGATAGAGTACCCCTTTTTGAGTAAGCTGAGTTAAGTGTCTGGAGATGCGACAAAATCCTTCCACAAATCTTCGAAAATATCCGGCTAGCTCTAAAAAGCTTCTCACTTCGCTCACATTCCTTGGAGGTGACCAAGCGACCACGCCTCAATTTTCCTCGGATCGACGATAATTGCTTGTCTATTAATAATATGACCGAGAAAGCTCACTTCCTGTATCGAAAACTCGCATTTCGATAGTTTTGCGTATAACGGATGTTCCCGAAGCGTCTGGAGTATGATTCTCAAGTGACGCTCATGACTTTCCTCGTCGGGTGAATAAACCAATATGTCGTCAATAAAGACAACCAAAAACTTGTCCACGTTAGGTCTAAATATTCGATTCATCATGTCCATGAAGGCGGCTGGTGCATTAGTGAGTCCGAAGGGAAGCACCATAAATTCGTAATGCCCATACCGCATTCAAAATCCAGTATTTGGCACGTTAGTCCTTGACCTTCAATTAGTGGTACCCTGATCGTAGATCAATCTTTGAGAATACCCCTGCACCTTTTAGTTTATCGAATAAATCATCTATCATTGGTAATGGATATCGATTTTTCTCTGTGATGCGCTTTAACCCCCGATAGTCCATGCATAATCTCATCGTACCGTCTTTCTTCCTTACGAAAAACACTGGGGCTCCCCATGGTGATGGACTCGATCGTATAAACTTCTTTTCCAACAGTTCATCCAACTGGTTCCTCGGTTCTTTTAGTTCCATGGGGGCCATTCGATAGGTCGCCTTGGAGATCGGCCTCGACCCTTCTACTATATTTATCTCAAATTCCACTTCTCGATCAGGTATTTCACCTTGTAACTCATTAGGAAATACGCCAACATATTCCTTAACTAAAGCAATGTTGACCACCTTGTTTTCCTTTTTGCTCACGAAATACACAATATAATACTCATCTCCTTCATGAAGTTCCCTTCAATTTTCTGGTTTTTCCTTGTGTTTTTGTTCCCCTTTTCACGTCCCTGGCTAGGATAGGTCCAGCTTCCGAGCGTTATTGTAGCGATCTCTAATGTTCTGTCCGCAAAATTTATCCTTACATCATGTCTACTCAACCAGTCCAAGCCTTGTATTGCTTCGATGTCGCATGCCTCCTTCCATTCCAATAAATCAGCCAAAAGTTCTCGACCCGCCAATAATAATTGTACTGCCTCATAAATTTTGTTGCACGTTATGATTTCCCCGCCCACAATCCTTACATTTATCGGTCTTTCCAACATTCTTCACGTTAATTTGGGATGGCTTGCACAAGTAGTGGAAATAAATGAATGGATAGCTCCAAAGTCAAATACAACTCAAATTAACGTTGATAGAAGCAAAGCCTTACCCGTAATGGCGTTTGCATCTAGAGCGGCCTGGTCATGGGTAACATTGTACAACCGAGCAATTCCCTTCGTAGTTTCCTTCAGTATGGCAGGATTGTCTTTTTGCCTTTGTGTTCCGTGAGGCATTCCCAATCAAAGTACCATGGTTGCCCACAAACAAAGCACACCCTGCTTCCTAGCCAACATCCCCCTGGGTGGTTCTTAGAACACTTTGGGCAAACTGGGTGAGTCCTCCGCTCTTGGGCAGTGCATGCCATTTGTGGGTCTTTGTTATGTCCCGCGTTTCCGACCAACTCTGTTCTCCCACTCTTTGTCCCTGATATGTCCTATTCTTTTAGTTCAACTTCTATCGTCAAGACAGCCACATACAGCTCATTGAGTTTCGTGGTGATCACTGCTGATACCCTTGATCGTATCCTCATCACTAGCCCTCGTCTAAATTTTAGGGTCTTTAGGTGTTCCAGGCAACCCACCTGCAAGTATCTAGACAACAATTGAAATCTTGTAAAATAAGTCGTGACTCATTCTTCGGTTCGTTGTGCTATTGTTTCGAAGTCCACCATTTTTTGAAGAATGGCAACTTCCAGGACGAGTCGAGCCTTGAAGCTCGTTTTGAACTCTCACAATTCCATAACCTCATGGTGGGTTTCCTCCCGAGTCTCCCAACATTAAAGGCCTTCTCCCGCCAGAAAATATGACGACACTTCAGATTTGATATGTGTTGGTGTTCCTTGTAGTTCCATGGTGCGCTCAGTTTCCTTTGCCCAAGTTTTAGCTTCATCATGTTCTCCGCACGAGAAACTGGGCAACCTTAGTTTTTTGAGGCGGCCATGATGCACGGGGATGAGGTCCTCTCGACATATCCCGACTTCTCCTTCACTTCCAGGGTGGTCGCCCACCACTTCATTCGTTCTGGATTCGTGATCGTCCGAGGCCGTGGTGGCTCGACTATTATGCCCCGACCACAACCACGACCTCTTGCAATAATTGTCATTATGGCCATCCTTGGAGCCAGAGTACTTCCTTATCGTTTCCCTATGACAAAGAGTTAGTGATTAGACACAAATAAGTTTTCCATCTATCCTTACTTATTTTTCATATACCCTTCCTTCCATTCCTTCTAAGAGGTTCGTCCTTGTCCTTGGTGTCACAAGTCCATCGACCATGCTCTGATACCAATAAAACTGTCACGCCCTGTCATGGGGCACGGAACAGTCGGATGTGCTCACCTTGCTTCCAGCACATCCCAAACAGGCAGCCTACGTCGACCCCTATAATTGGGATTGGTTCAGCCCGAGGCCTACACATACAGGTGTTCGACATTAGATTCTCAAGGAGGGTCCAGGACGGTGAACGAGGTTCCTCTCTGTGAGCCGACCCCTTTATGCCTTCAGTCGCTCGACCCTCGATGCGAATCCAGTCAATTGTGCTGAGGGTCATTTCTAGAATATCATGTTTCCAGCCCCTTTTGTTCCTTTCCTTACTGTCATTCTTATTAATGTCTTAGGAGACTTCAAAAAGTTTCTAATAAGGGATTAATGAGTCATCAAAATACATCCTTATCACAAAATAGTTTTCAAAAGATAAAATTGAGTTTCCCTTGGTAGATCGCCCCTAGACTTGTGACATCCTCTAAGGCGACTCTCCGGATGCGACGGCTAATGGGTTCCCTACACCAGAAACACACGTGAAGAACTCATAAGACTACGTCTTAGTAAGGAAAAAACTTCAAGAATAGTGTTTAATGAGAGCATGTTTCTCCCTTTTTCTGAATCTCGTCGTCCCATAGTCCCTCTATGGAGCCTAGTTTTATGATTATCCCCAATCATCTTATCCTTGTATCCATGTATTCTCGCCCAAGGACGAGTCATATGTCATATGTGGCAATTCCCTTGAGTAGGATCTTTTACGCTGTGACCATGGTCACGTTGCCATTGGGAATATCCCCGACCATGGGAGCCCAATCCGTCCCCGTGTGTTGAGGCTCTTTCGGAATCCATTTTTTTATTCCCTTCAAGATCAGTCTTCACCTAGCCATGACTTACTCTCCATTTTTAGATAAGATCTCCCTTACCTTACTTTCTCAAGTCGTGTTCCTCTCTCTCTCCTTTTCCTTTCCCCTTTTATGTGTGTTTATAGCGTTAAAGTTTAGTTAGTCATGAGTGCCCTATGTTGGATCGAGTACACGCGTGTCCTTGTTCGGCGCCGCTACATGGGTGCTCAGCGTCCATGCGTCTATTTCTCTGAAATTTTCGGTTGTGATTCAGGACCACTGTCAGCTTACTTGTATTCTTCGTGCGACTCCTTTGATTGACAGTGTCCTTTTCCGGGCTCCTTTTTTACTTGTGTATATTGGCTCTTAGCCTTGGTCAGGTGTGGGGTTCATCCCGACCAATATGAGTCTGCCGATCATTGGCCGTTAACCATCCTTCACCATCCATTTCTTTATCGAACAATCCCTCGACCCGGGTCTTACACTCCCCACCAGAACAAGAACACCCCCAGAAGGTTACCTCCAACACCATTCACCCCTAATAGCCCAAGACCTCCACGCCATCACATACTAGATGATGGAAATGTTAGAATAAAATTGTGTATCATGTGTGGAGTGTCATATTGAAGCAAAGATGCTCTTCAAGGCAACTTTACTTATTATATTTAGAAGAAGAAGATGATTTGATTCAATATGAAATTTCCCACTTAATAACTTTGCGTCAAGATCAATCATTTGTATCTTAACCGCTTACCATACCTCCACACTTATCTATAAACACGATTCAAGGTGAATCAACACATATTCATAGAAACACTTCCGACTCATAGACCGCCATGGATCCAGAAATATATTCATTCTCATATATAACGGCAGCACCACCGGCTTTTTGGATGAAGATTTCGATGATCTCTTAATTGCATCACTGAAGTAACCACCCTCTTATCTGTAGCAACTTGAAGTGGTCATCGTTCAATTTGCGACAGAATATGCAAAAACTTCCGCTAGTCTATGAACCTCAATGAATTATGTTCCAATTTTCTATTATTTACTTAAATGGAGCTTATGATATGATCCTTGGAGGGAATTGGTTACGACATAATGACCCGGTTTCGTTGAGCTATCATAGTATGACTTATACAATACATTATGGAGGAATTCCCCTATCAATATCTTGTATCGAATCATCGACAAAAATATCTTTTATTAGTGCTCATCAACTTCAGAAAAGTGCTCGTTGTTCATATGTCAGCTCGATAGTCCAACTCTTTCATATTGAATCCACTCGAGTACCTCTGCGACATTCAGACCCCCTCTTGCAACGATTATTAGATTAATACACATAGATATTCATGAAACCAGACAACTGCCACCCCGCATAAATATTGAACATGCCATTACCTTAGTGCTAGATGCCAAAGCCAAGAAGTTTCCTCCTTATCGAATCCATATCATCTCAATGGAGAATTGGAATATATTATTAAGGAACTTCTTCAGGCAAGGTTGATCCATCCCATAAAGAGCCATTTTTCATTCCTAGTGCTTACTTCTAAAAGAGATGGCTGATGGAGAATGTGTATGGATTTCAGGTATTTAAACGAGCTCATGGTAAAATATCAATTTCCAATCCCTCTCATTGATAATCTACTTGAAGAACTCCATGGTGCTAAAAAATTTTCTAAGATTCACGTTCTAGTTTTTTTCAATTAAGAAGGACTCCGGATGATATTTACAAAACTAGTTTTTCCACGTATTTAGGGCATTATGAGTTTTTAGTTATGCCATTTGGATTGACAAATGCCCCTCTACATTTCAATCTATGATGAGTTCTATATTCTCTAATGTTATTCAGAAATTCGTATTAGTTTTTTATGACATCTTAGTTTATAGTAAATCATTGGAGGAACACATCACACACCTGACACAAACTTTGTCCATTATACATTATAATTCTCTCCTTGCAAAACTTTCTAAATGCTCATTCGGTCAGACTTCAATTGGTTATCTCAGACATGTTATTTATGCTCAAGGGGTTTCTACAAATCCTGAAAATATTCAGGATATAATGAATTGGCCACTACCGGTTATCATCAAGGAGCCGAGGGGATTTATGAGCTTATCAGGATACTATAGGTAATTCATTAATGTTATGAACTCATAAGCAACCCTCTGGCTCAACTCTTGAAAAAATAGAACTTCCATTGGAATGATTTAGCCACCGCTGCCTTCAGGACATTTAAACATATATTATCATGAGCACCAATCTTGTCCCCTCCTGATTTTCAGAAAACTTTTATAGATGAGATAGAGGCTTGTGACCAAGGCATCGGAGTAGTCCTATATCAAGAAGGACACCCCTTAGCTTATACTACAAGGATCTTAGTTCCAAATTTTTAGGACTCTCAATATACGAGAAGGAGTTATTAGCAATGGTTCATGCCATCCTAAAGTGGAAGCACTATCTCATGAGGCGTATCTTTATAGTAAAACAAATCATCAAAGTCTCAAATATCTTAATGCTTAATAATTAGGAACTTTATTTTAGCAAAAATGGATGGTTAAACTTCTGGGCTTCCAAATCAAGATTCAATTCAAACAAGGGGCAGAGAACTTGGTTTTTTATGCTCTTTCCCACATAGAATACATCGTGGTTGTAACTTCCATAAAACCAGCATGGATACTCGAAGTTCAAGACAGTGACACCCAAGATACCACCCTCTAATCTATTTATAAGACTAAAATTATGAACCACTCAAATTACCAAGAATTCACATTATTGGAGGGTATATTAAGGAGAAAAAACCGCATTTGCATTGGACAAAGTTCAAATTTAAGGAATAATTCTTTGCATCATTACATTTTTCTCCTATCGTAGGACATTCAGTTATAACAACAACATATCAATGGATCAATGCCTTGTTCTATTAGGGAAATATGACAAAAGATATTGATTCTTAGATCAAGGATTGTGCTCTGTGTCATAGGATCCACTACGACCGTTCAGCCTCATCTGGTTTGCTTTAGCTGCTTGCAATCCATGGGCACCAATTGAAGAGTATTAACATGGATTTCGTTGAAGGCCTTCCTCCATCTTTAGGAAAAAATACCATTTTCGTAGTGGTGGATCGGTTTTCCAAATACGCCTATTTTTCTACCTTAAGTCATCCCTACACTGCAAGCAATAATGCCTCAGTATTCATTTCAGACATTCAAGCTACATGGGCTTCTTTCTGATATTGTGTCAAATCGGATAGCATTTTTACAAGAAAATTATGGGAAGCCTTATGCAAATTAGCAGGAGTTCAACTTAATTTATCCACAATGTACCACCCACAATCTGATGGACAAACCGAGAGAGTTAATCAATGCTTGGAAACTTACTTACGTGCAATCTGCCACAATCATCATAGCAAATGGTCCAAATGGTTACCTCTAGTTGAATTATGGTATAATATCGCAAGCCATAGCAGCATAAAGTTCACTCCGTTTGAGGCATTAATGCCTACATGCCATCTTTCTTCCCTGGAGATTCACTTATAATCTCAGAAAATGTTGATGCCACCACATTCTGGAAAGATAGACATACTATTTTATAGACCCTTAAGGAAAATCTATCCGCAGTTCGACACCGCATGAAACATTATGCTGACAAA
Organism: Utricularia reniformis; assembly: GCA_009725065.1. Taxonomy (NCBI): domain Eukaryota; kingdom Viridiplantae; phylum Streptophyta; class Magnoliopsida; order Lamiales; family Lentibulariaceae; genus Utricularia; species Utricularia reniformis. The sequence goes on from RWGZ01000666.1 coordinate 558,561, forward strand.
AAACACTCCGAAAGAATATTTCAAGAAAGATATCTAGTTTACATCCGCCTTCAATAATATCGGCAATCATCTATTGATGTTCATAGTAACCTTTAAATTAGCAATCAAATACTATGTTCCTTATACCATCCTCTACAAGATAGGCTCTTTCGCTTACAAATTAGCATTACCCATATGTTTCTATGCTCAAGGCTCACCTAGGGAAGAAGCATATACCTCTTCCACACCCGCCCAACCTTTCAGAGTTAAAACTTCTACCTAACACACCATCATAAGTTTTGGATAGGCGCCTTATCTCCAGCATTAAGAAGCTATCAACACAACTTCTCATCTAGTGGAATGGATCATCATCTACACAAGCCACCTTGGAGATTTGGAATGGATCTGTACCAAGTCTCCAACGTTTGATCCTTGGGGACAAGGATCCTCTTCAAGAGGAGGTGATGTTAAGAATCCAAATGTAAACTCACTAACCACTTCATATTTTGCAGAGAATATCATATCAAAGGATGAATCACCCCACTAGTAGTAGAAGTGGGCCAGACCTCGAAGGAATGATCAATGAGGAAATGAAGATGGTGGGCCTCTTATTAGACTATTAGCATTTTCGACTGTCAAGAGTCATATAACCATTAAGCCTTCCATATTAATGTATTGAACAACTTGTACTAGTTTTTTATGCATTTTGAATGATTTCAACTTCATCTATCATCTCCCTCACCTTCTACTTCCTCTACTTCTTTTGTATTCTCTCTCCCTTCTAAGTTGTTATTAATGTGGGAGCGAGTGTCGAGTAAATGGAGAAGCTCTAGCTCCAAACCTGCTTCACTGTGGCTGCGGCGACGAATCGATTGGATATGGCAAGCAATCGCAGTAGTGACCTCGTGGCGAAGGAAATTGGCTGAGCATAAATGAGTGAAAATAGATCACCATCGTATTATCTATTTGGCTCACTGGGCCTTAATTTTATATTTTACTTAAGTCCAAGAATCTGTAAAATATTTTATATTCTGCTATGGCTTGCGATATTGTGTAAAATATGATCTATTTTCAATCCATCATATATTTTGTGGTGATTCGTGTTTGAGAAACGCAAGCATTGAAAAACACATTGACTCGTTTTTCCCAAACACGAGCCACTCGTTTTTGGGAAGTGCAATTTGAGGTATAATTATGTCCTTGCGTTTCCCAAAATTAAACATTGGTGTAGATTCCGAAGTCCGCAATTGCTCTCAGGAATATTCCCATACAACAAATTATAAGCCACTTTCAATTGTTCCAAGCTCACCATCTCACCCACTGTCTCTGGCAGCGGCCCAACCAACTTATTAAAACTTGCATCGAACACCGTCGCGTTCTTCAGAAGACCAATCTCAGGCGACAAGCACGATCTCAGCCCACTACCCATCAATATAATCTCATTCAATCTCGACATATTTCTCACACTCGCCGTCACAATCACATAAACTGGCAAATTGCTGAGATTATCAGGCAACGGAGAATAGCTCCTTCGGAATATCCAAATAAACCAATTCTAGTAAACTCAAAACAACACGAGGGAATTTACTTAAGTCCAAGAATCTGTTGTTGCTTAAGTCCAATTCAAACAAAATCTTCAAGTTCCTAAACTTGTCCCGAATTGTGCCACAAAACTTGTTGCTATTGATATGAAAAAGTCCAAGATCTACAAGAAGACCCAGCTCTTCCGGCAGATATCCCACCATATTGCCATGGTTAAGGTCAATTCCAGCATAATGAAAAAGATAGAATGATAATTGATTTGCTTAGAATCGTTAATTGTAACAAAGAGTTTTACAAACATATATAGAGTAATTGCCTAAAGATTCATAATTGATGATTGCCTGGAATCATTCATAATTCCATATTTGATGTTAATCAATATGGAAGTTTCCTTAATCTTTTGGAGATAGATCATATCTTCCTTGACTAAATTTTATGCATGACTTCAGTGCTATTAAGTCAAGATCACACTCTATTAATCCAAGATTAATTGATAAAACTTAATTCCTTCCTTATCTCTCCAATTCCTCCTTATATCTCCTTGGATTTTGTCTCAGCTGGTTCATTATCCCCCCTCAAACGAGGCCGAGTTTGGAGGGTGAGTTTGGTTGTAAAAGATGACAACATGGCATTGGTGAGCGGCGTTGTAAATGGATCCGCCACTTGCTGAGATGTTGGGATGTATTGAGTAATCAATTGACCCAATACAACTCGTTCATGCACAAAGTGATAGTCAAGGTCGATGTGCTTACTCCAAGCATGTAAGACTGGATTAACTGTGAGGTAAAGGGCACTAGATTGTCACAAAATAGTTCCGGCGTGGTGGATGGTGAAACTCGGAGATCACTGAGAAGATGTTGAAGCCAAGTTATTTCCGCAGTTGTATGTGCCATTGATCTATATTCTGTCTCAGTACTGGATCGAGATACCGTTTTTTGCTTTTTTGAACACCATGAGATAAGATTGTTCCCAAAGAAAACACAATATCCAGTAACAGATCTTCTAGTAACTGGGCAGGTCGCCCAATCAGCATCAGAATATGGATGTAGGAAATGTTATGAAGTTGATGAAAGGGCAATGCCATACTCCAAAGTGTCTTTGATGTAGCGAAGTACTCGACGTGCAAATTTCAAGTGTCGGATTGTAGGATCATGCATGAACTGGGATATATAATTGACTGAATATGTGATGTCCGATCTTGTGAAATTCAAGTATTGCAATGCCCAACTAGCGTGCGAAACTCACGAGGCTGAATCGGGTTGTTATCATCAGCATCTTCCTTGGTTTTTGTCCAAAATGGGGTCAACTTTGACTTGCAATTTGTCATGTTGAACCTGTCCAAAATAGAAGCAACATAGTGAGTTTGTGTCATGTGTAGGCCATTGCTTGTCCATACAAAGTGCACTCTTAGAAAATGATGGATAGATCCTAAGTCCTTCATTGCAAACTCATGATTGAGCAACCCTACTAAAGAATCAATCAGTGTTAATGAGCTTCCATTTAATAATATATCATCAACATAAAGTAGCAATATTACAGTTCCCATATTGGAATGACATATGAATAAGGATGAATCCGTAAGACAACTAAAAAATCCAATCTGCAAGAGAAACGAACTAAATCTGTCAAACCAAACACTTCGAGCTTGCTTAAGGCCATATAGAAATTTGTTCAATTTATAAACATGATCCGGAAACATGGAATTGTACATACCCGATGGTTGATCCATATAGATATCTTCGTGCACAACGCCATGAAGGAATGCATTCTTGACATCAAGTTGTTTGATTGTCCAATTACGCATTAATGCAATAGAAATTACAAGACGAATAGTACCTAGTTTAATGACCGGAGAGAATGCCTTCGTGAAATCTACACCATCGACTTGGAGATAACCTTTTGTAACCAAACGTGTTTTAAGTCTATCGAGTGTCCCATCGGGTTTAAGTTTAGCTCTATAAACCCATTTAGAGCCTATCACATGCATCCATTTCTCTCTTGGAACAAGTTGCCATGTGTTATTTTTGTCGAGAGCATCGAGTTCTTCTATCATAGTCGCTGCCCATCCAGGATGCTTGAGGGCCGCATTAATCGAACTAGGCTCTTTTGGAATAGAGGCTGGAACAATCATGGAGAGTGCATACTTGGGGTTTGGCTTCACGATTCCACCCTTGGAGCGAGTAACCATGCCATGTGATATTGGAGCTGAAGGTGATGGATGTGATATTGTGGATATTGGACAATCTGCTTCATTTCTAAGAGGTAAATTCTCATGCCATTGATCATCATTAATCAATGGTTGTTCTTCAAGTACGTGATGATTCTGCAAAAAAGAAGAGTTCGTTATCAGAGGTGATGTTAAACCTGGAAAATGCTCCCTGCTTGGTGAAGAATGATTTAGTTCCATGGGTTATGTGGCATGAGTTTGAGGGACATAATTGGAAAGTTCAAAATTTGAACATGTTGGACGGATAGGAGTGTGTCAAGTGGCTGGTGGGGTCTTCAAGGGCAATTGGACTATTATTTGGGCTAGGAGACAAAGAATTATTTTGATACCCATAATAAGATGGTATGGGAATTGTTTGAATTTGTGTCATTCCGAAATCTGTGTTTTCCACCAATGTGTCTAGAGATTCAAGATTCATGTTCAACCAATGATAAAAAATTGTTAGTGCCTTTGTAGATTCAGCATTTTTTTATTTATATGGAAATGAACTTTCATCAAACGAAGCATGACGTGAAATAAATAATTTTTTACTTTCGGGTGGTAACCTTTATAATTGTCAATATAACAGACAAACACAGATAAAACTGTTTTAGGGTTGAATTTATTAATTCTAATATCCCAAATATATGGAAAACATTTAGTACCAAAGACACGTAGTGACCCATAATCTGGGTGTGCATCATGTAATAAATGATAAGATGTGTCATGCTTAATAGAGCTATATGGTATTCTATTAAGCAAATAAACCACAGTATTAAATGTCTCAACCTAAAGGTTTAAGGGTAAACCACTATAAAAAAGCATTTTCATGTCTAATTCTCGTATGATACGATGTCAGTGCTCCACCATACTTGTTTGTTCAGAGGAATTTGGGCAAGAAACAAGATGTACAATACCATTTTTAGCAAAATGCAATTTTAATCGATTGTTTAAAAATTCTCCACCACCATCCGAATGAAAATCTTTATTTTTTTGTTAAATTGTGTTTTAACATAATTTTCGAAAATTATGTAAGTGTCAAAGAAATCACTTTTTTTCTTTAATGTAAAAAACCAAACAAAGTGAGAAAAATCATCCACAAAACATGCATAATATCCAAACTTATTCAAAGATAATATCATAGCAGCACCCCATAAATCACAATGTTTTTATCAAAATAAGACAATGATGGTCTATTGGAAGATAAAAAAAGGAAGTTTGCTCATTTTTCAAAAATTGCAACTATCACAAAATTTATTTTCACCAACGCCCAATAACAGAGATCATATCTTTATTTTTTAATAACCGAATTGTAGACTCTTTAGGATGCCCCAATCGTTGGTGCCACAAATGAGAGGTAGCGGAATTAGAACGATGAGCAATAAGACATTGTGGGAAGGAAGGTACGACATAGATGTCACCCTTACGTTTCCCAGTCACCATGATTTTCCCTGCTGTTCGATCCTTAACAAGAAATGAATCATTAGTAAACTCACAATTAATTGGAAAATAAGTGATTAATTGGCTAATAGAAAGTAAATTTTTGGTCAATTTAGGAACATAGAGAACATTAGAAAGAGGTAAAGATGCATGAGTTTGAGTGATCACCGAAGAACCAATTCTTTGAATCTTCAAGGAAGATCCATCCCCGATCAATATTGCATCGGAACCGTCATATCTATGTAAATGTTTAAATAATTTTTTCGTACCTGCCATATGATTGGTAGCACCCGTATCCGATACCCATTCAGTTTCCATGAGGGAATTATTAAGTGTAAGAGCAGCAAGAGCCTGAGTTGCACTAGAGTTCGGTGTTTCGATACGCCACCAACATATTTTCGCTATATGACCTCTGGCACTGCAAATTTGGCATTTTTCGTTTTTGTATTCTTCTCGCTCCTCGAGTGTCATTCTACACTTTCCTTGAGGTGGTGGTCGAGTGGCATTAGTGGACCGTTGTTGGCTGAATTTTTGTGCTTGGAATCCTTTACCTGTAGAAGTAAAATAATTATTACCTGATTTGTTGATGTTATTGCTCCCACTCCGAGAATGGTTTCGTTGTCCGAAATAAGCAGTTGGAGGGCTAAAAATAGACGTTTCAGAGTGCATTGTTCTCCTGAGATCAAAACTTGTTAGTTGAGGAATCAACTCCGAATACGATGGACGTGGGTGTTTGAGCATAGTGGCTGCCAAGGCCATTAAGGAGAAGAAATATTTTTTCTTTGTCATGAACAGGCTTCCCAAGAGCAGCCTAATTGTCACATATTTTCTTAAATGATCGTATATGTTCTTCAATTGATTTAGCATCTATCTTGCGAAGATGCATTATTTGATGACAAAGAGTGTATTCCCTCTCTTCAGAATCTTCAGCATACGCATTTTTCAGAGTCTCCCATACATCGGAGGCAGAGTTGAGACCGACAAGAAGACTCAAAGAATCTTCAAAGAGTGCCGATCAACCAATCACGGAGTAATCTGTGGGAAGTGCATCATGCTAGCCTCCCATACATTGGAGGTAGAGTTGAGACCGAACAAAAATAGAAGAAAAATTGATTCCTTTTAACTTTGGGAAACGCAAGGGAATTATTAATGTCCTCGTTTCCCAAACGCTAATCATCGAGAATAATCACCACATGATACATGATGAATTCAAAATCCACTATATTTTGCACAATATCCCAAAAATTCAACCTCTAATAAAAAATGCTTTAAAGAATTCTCAAGTATACTTCATTTATTTACTTGTAATAATTAAACATTTTTCAAATTATCATTTATTGGTATTGTATCTCTTTATTTGTAATTTTTATTAAATTATTTAAGCATTATCAAATTAGGGATTGAATCTTTTTATTGTATCAACAAAATAATGAATGAGCAAATAAGATTTGGCATTTTACTTTAAAAATAAAATAAGGTTATGATGGATTCATTCAATAACTATATCAAGTTTTTAAAACACACATTTGCGTAGTAAAAAACTTTCTTTGATGTTTTTTTTTCACTCCAAACTTATCTTGTAGGATTGTCTCATATTATTGATGAATTAATTATGGTGATGCATACCAAATTAATAATTTTCCAAATTTTAAGAAATAAAGTGTTTTAATTACCCATAAAATAAATATGAATATTTTTCATATTTATAAACACAGATAAATTACTAACATTTTAGTACTATTTCCATTACGACAGGGGTAACAAGTAAACTAACCATAAAGGAACACAGACCACATGATGATGTTCGAAGGTTTTAGCTTTTCGTCTTCAAGGCCAGTTCACTTCATCAGGGTTAAATCTACCGGAAACGGAATACTGGCTACCGTAATTCCTCCGGTTGCTGTAAGAATACCTGTTCTCACCGGACGCCGCCTTCAGAACCTCGTACGGATGGTTGTTATTGAACTTCTCAGAGTTAATGTCGTAGAAATACCTTCCATTATCAAGCGACCGCGTGTCACTCATTCCCTGCGGCTGCGAGAAATGATCGTCACCGCCGTTGAATGAGTATCCGCCTCTCAATACGGTGGAGCTCAACCCCTGAGGGTGGCTGTTGAAGCTACTTCCGCCACCACTGTTGAAGTTGTCGTAGATGTATCTGTTTGATGGGTTCTCGTTCATTTCGGTTCTATCTACATAGTAACTCTGGGGAAATCCAGAATCCTTGGGGAAATCTGTCTGGGGAACTGGGCTAAACTGAGCGGCGGTAGAGGAATCAGTTTCTTCTTCACGGAATGCTGGGAATCGGCGGTCTAGGCCGTAGGCATTGTTATTCTCTGGTACGAAACTAGGTTGCGATACTTGTGGGTTGGTGTCATGCTCTTTGGGGGTGTTATCGCCGGAAACAGCGGCGGAAGCTTTGCTGAATGACTGAGGCTCTCTGGCGTAAGAATGAACAGAGAAAAGCAGAGACAGAGCGACAAAGAGGTAGAAAGAGGACGCCATTGGAAGATAAGATTGAAGGTTGTTTCTTTCTGGTTTGAGGACGAAAGAAGTGGAGTTTCTGTGGTTATATAGAAACCTACCACAGTCAGTGGTGTCACCAGTGGGTCATATAGAATTCATATCTAGCCGTAGATCTCGGCTTTGTTTTTCCCTTATGCGTACTTCAAATTTGAATTCAATCCATACTTTTATTATACAACTTAGAGTTTGAGTTTAATTGAGTCTTCGAATTTTTTAAAATTATTCGAGTAATATTATGAAAATAGCATATGCTATTTTAATAGGATTCTATTATGAATTATGGAAATTTTGTACATATTAAAAATGAAATGTGTGTAATTCTTAGTGATTGAAGGCATTGCTATTTGGTTATGGTTATCCGAATAATATATGTTATAATGAAATCGAGAAACGTTTTACACATCTGACAATCGATTATCTAAAAATCTCAATTTCCCAATATTATCATATATTCTTTATAGAATTAGATAATGTTGGAATATTATTTCACATCGATCGTAAAATTAAAAAAAATTTAATTTATAAAGATGTGATATTATAAGTTATTGACTTGGCATAGTCAATTCTCTTATGAATTGGACTATAACGAAGTTCTTTCTGCCTATTAACTTCTGAATTAACAAACTATTGACATCCGAACGTTTACTTATATCATGAGGAGAGAATAATCAATTTATTTCCCATTGTTTGAAATATTGTCATTTAATTTCCATGTTTTAATTAAGTATTGTATGTTACATGTCACCTGAACTTAATAAAAAACTGTGTTATTACAGTTTATATAGTTATTACTTATTACATGTTGTCATTATGTCATTCTCAGGGATTGATTAGCAAATATTAATATATAACCAACCCGAAGCATAGCATGTGTTAGCTAGATGTCAATTTAGTAAAATATGCATGTTTTTAGTTTATATGATTAATGAAAATTACAAACTTATAAGTTAACTTCTGGCTAAAATAAAATCATGTATTTGATATCCAATCAACTATTTATTTATATATACTACTGAGAAGAAATGCATGTCGTTACCATGTTTTTAAAATGATTAAATTAATAAATAAATTACGATATAATAAAGAAACTATATATTTGTAAATTACTATACATTTCATAAATTATCTTCTGTTCAAACAAAATTCAAATAATAACACATTTAAAAAACAAATTATTCAATAATAGAAATATTTATATTGCTTCAATAGATTACCATTATAATTGAATAATTCATAAATGGATTAAAGTTGAATAAAAGTATTGTTTTGTGATATTCAAATATATTGTAATTGTTTACCAATATATTGCGATAAAAATAACTACATAAAAATATATGCAACAAATTTTTGTCCAATAACATTTAAATGTAATAGATAACCATTATATCCTTATTAGGATAAGATGAGTAATTATTTTAGTGGTATAAATAACATAAATGATGCTTCTATGCATTATGCATTAACTCAGCATTTAAAAATATTTAAGATAATTATTAAATTTAGATTTAATTGAAGTGTTTTAACAAAGCACTCAACCCAAAAGCCAATTTATTCCTTAAATAGCTTTAAGTAATAATTACTAATGAATGTTGAATGTGTTGGATGCCCTACTCATTTAAAGGGGGAGTTGCACCTAACTTTTTTGGAATTTATAATTAATTAATTTTTGAAATTCAAAGACATGTGATTTATTCACAGTGAAATTATTTTCTGAATTATGGTCCCTCGTCATTATTATTTTATTTTCTGAAATTAAAACAACCCATGTTATTTGCAATACATATTAGTGGGATTGTCTAATAAAGATTTAATATAATAAAATAAAATTATTCTATAATTAATAGCATACAAGTGTTATCCTTCAAAACTGTTACTCATACTGGATAAATCATACAATATATAGATAAGATGATTTGTGAACATTGTCCACCGTGGTCGTACCGTTCACCTTAATAGTTAATACACGTAAGATATGTAAGACTCTTGGGAGTTGTGAGCCACTTTATTTAAATCTCAATTATGGATTATAGATATGAAACTAATAGAGATGGAGCAGATTTTTGTTAAAACTTGCGACGTATTATTGTAAAATAAGAAAGTTAAGTGAATTTGTCAAGATCAGTGGTTGAGAGTTATTAGAATTACTTAGATATGAGTTACTTTGGGTTTTGCAATTGATATCTTGGTTTTCAAACTAGGGTAGGACCTACCGGTTCAACAGTGAATTGATAAGGCTATCGATCCGATTTGTATCAAGACTCGGTTACCCAAAAATAGATCCAAGTGTACATAAAACATAGCGCAATCGGGGTATTAAGCAAATTGACCTGGTTTTGACCAATTGTTTTCAAAATGCGTGCTAAAAATCGAATATCAGATAGCCACATATATTTTTATTCTTAATTGAGAGTTGAGTGAATATTCAATATGTTATATACAAGCTATTATACATATAAAATTCTCAAAATAGAGTTTATTTAGAATTATATTTTTTCCTTTATTATCAAACTATTTCAAATCAATTCACCCTCCAATTGAAACAGTATAAGACATTTTAGGATCCACCAATTCAACATATTATTAAAACCATGATGATATACATCCTATTTTCTAATTAAATAAATCGCAAAATACTAGATTGTACCATGTGATATAGTGGTCTATGTCGTATACAATGATCGTGAACCGGTATTAGGGCACCGGACCATGGTGCTTTTCTTTGTTCCTAAATGTGTTAACGGGGTAGGTTTGTCTTAATTGGTATTAGTGGGATGGGACACCGCTAAATCAGGTGAAGTATGTTGATTCTCTTGCAAACAATTGCACTTTAAATTATGGGGTTCAATGTTCAAAACATATGTTGATTCTCAAGTGTATTTAGATAATTGTATTGAATTATAGAGTTTGAATGAAATTACGATGGGATAACTTGAACGAACATGAAAGGGGAGGAAGCCACGTATTTAAAAAATTTCATCTATTAACGGGTCAATTTAATGTGGGAGTATGCTCAAATGTAATGTATACGGAAAAGAGATTATACCGTAAAAGATTTGAATAAGTCATTTACTATGATTCACATTCTTTTTTATAAATCATTTCAATCAACTTTCCACTTTGGATGCATGATATTTTTCATTATTTCAACACATCCTCTCAAGTCCATCAACTTGATAAGTTGGACTTGATAATTCAAATCGGTGGATTACCAATCGATCAATTAAACTGAACTAACCTCCGAAAAGATCACTCATGATATTTCTGAACCGACTTCGATACTATGTTAAATTTCTAGAATCATGTTAATTTAATGTGGAAAGTACGCTCGGATATAACCTATAAGGGGAAAATACCACACCGTAAAAGACGTAAACAAATCATTTATTATGGTCTTTCTTATAAATCAATCCAATCAACTTTCAATTGTTGATGTGAGATAATTTTCATTATTTCAACAGAAAAGAACATATTTTAATTCAATATTGGTAAAATGGTACATAATATTGAATTGGTTAAGTTAGATGTTTAAGATTTAAAATTTTAATTTGAATAATTTTAAAATCTTAAATAAGCAAAAATAATTATTAAACGATTGAATAGTTAATCAGCGGTTTATCCAAGTTTTTTAGGGGTTGGATCAGTATTCCGGACCTACCCGGATTTTTGATTGGTCGGCGGTTCAACCGGTCGAAGTGACTAGTATATTACAATTTCAACTTAATTGATTTAATGATGATTAGCATAAAGTTTAAATGAGTTTTTTATATTGCGAATATGTTTACTTGTTTATGAATAATACATTTTAATTCTTCAAATGTTTTAAATTTGTAATTTACATATATAATTTAAAAATAAAAATTAATTTCCCAATTTGATTATATTCTCAATTTTGATATTTATATATGTAATTACTCCTAAAGTTGCAAAGATAATTTTATGTGTTAGATATCTCTAACATTATTAACTCATGTCATAGGAAATAATTCAGATTTATCTATATTTTAAGATGAAATATGTAAAATGAGAATTTAGAAAACTTAAAATTATCCAATAAATTATATTTAAGAGTGGATTGTTGGGAACATGCATTTGCTCCAACATCAAGCAGACAAGAATACCTCGGGATAAGAGAAACAAGTGGGAAATGTGGCTTGTTTTGTCGACATTGAAGCCAGTGGGTCAGCCCGGCATGAGCAGTGAGCACTGGGTACAGGGGTAGGGTCCGATTTTCTTCAACATCATATGGGTTCACTCACACTCCCCCGTCCCCACCATCTATCAATGATCATTATCGGTATATATTGATGCTCCTACATAACTTTAATATATTGATGACCATATATTCATAAAACTATATATGTTGATATAGGCTATTACGTAAATTATCCATCGATATGAGTATGTGTCGGTATGCATGAAATGTCTCAGTAGCTTTCTTACTAATTTAGACTAAGGCTATCGGTTGGTCGTCCAGTTTTTTCACTTCTTACACTTTCTCGTGTGTTACTCATTTGTCAGGGATTTGATCAATCAACTTAAAAATTATTATAAAAAATATATTTTAAAAATAAAAATATAATATATAAATTTATAATCGATTAGTATATTAATATTATCAATAATATTGTAATTGATTGATATATCGGTAATATCAGTAATATTAAGATATATCTTACAATATAACAAGTATGTTTGTAATACTAGTGATAATTAATGCAATACACAAATTTCATTTTTAAACATGAATAGAATATTTATTATGTTTTAAAAATATTATAATACACAAAATAAGAAAAGTTAAAATTTATAAATATTTGTTGTATGGATGAAATGAAATTTATTTATAAAAATATTAATATTAAAATAAAATAAAATATTGTATAAGAAAACTAATGTCTAAGACGATAATGAAATTTTCGAACAAACATAATTGAAGATGGTTTTAACATATGTGGTTATAGGCAATGTTTTATTTGATTTAGTGCATAATAAGTTTATCTATTTTGTTTCCTCAATTAGCTTCACAAATATGTTTATGATTTGCCCTTAAACACCATCATCATTATCTTAGTTTCAATTCATCATAGCAAAAACAAGCAATTGAGATTTTCATTTTTAATTAATTGTACATTATTTTTGTTTTTTCTTTCTCCAGTTTACTTTATATTAATTATAGTGAAATATAACACCTTGCAGTGTTAGAGGATGTAGAAAAAATATCGTAATCGTACCAAAACGAACAATACATTGATCAAACTTTGAAGACCACTAGGACTAGTTTTATAGAAAGTTGGTTGTATATGTTTAAAGTTTTACAATGCCAAGAAAAAGATATTTCATGTGCACTTGTTATATAATGATTTATTGTCAAAACATAAGAAAACAGTAAATCTATTTTATCTAAATTCTACACCTTCACATATGATGAGACGTTGAGCTCGAAGAATCGATCGACGAAACTCGCCGCTTTTTTTGCAGATGTAACAGTTCTTGATCATACCTTGATGATGCATATACATTATTGAGAATGTCACTCAATGCTGCACGAACATACACTCCTGTTTCTTCCATGTTTTCGCCTTCAGGTACAATTAACACGACACACTTTATACGATCTCCCAAAGTTGATATTTCACATTTAAGGATTCTATTTGTCAGAGTAAGTTCACTTATTGCTTTTCGAATATGTGACATGAAATCGGACATGTAATCGCAGCACAACGAACCTTGGATAAGTAACCTGCCACAGTTGAGTGTTTCATCCTCTACAATTTCTACTTTGACTTCATCAGAGTCCATTGGAATATGCTGACCCTTGCAAGCTTGTGCTGCATTTGTTCTTAGTATTTTGACTTGATTAATCACTTCAGCCAACAAAGTCGCTTTATCCATCTGCCAACATTTAAAACAACAAAGCTAATGTACAATACAGAAGCAGCAATATGTTTCAGAATTAATCAATGGTACAAGGCTGAGTTTTGAACCTTAAACTAACAAATGAAGATTAAAAGTCAGAAAAGTACAACTTGTACATTACAATATTAGCTCTCTTAATACTCCGTTGACAAACACAACAGAAAATAAGCACTAAGTCACATGCTCAGAATTTAATATGTTTAAACTTTATGGTGTTTTCCCAGCTTCTCCCTTTTGATGAACACAAAAAATAAATAGATTAAGAGCAATCAGGATTCATATTACATAAAGCAAACAAATACAAAATCACATTTCAACTAACCTTTTCATTATGTGGAATGAGATCTCTGAGAGTTGCTAAATGAGAATTGATTCTTTCTCTTCTTCTCCTCTCAGCATAGCTGTGACTCTTCAAAGAGGCCATAGTTTTCACCTGTGAAACCTTGGTTTTTTTTTCTTGCTTTGTAGCCATGGCTGGTTTCTCTTTGTCATCGTCCAAAACAAACGAATCTTTAATCTGGTTTGGTTTAATCTCCTTGTCTTCAACACAGGCTTTGAGGTACAGAGAAGACTGTTTGACTTTCTCTTTATTTTCAAACTGGAAATGTAAGCTATATGCTTCCTCACAATACATGTTCAGATCAGATTTCAAATAGAGTAAAACTTTTCTTTCATGAATTTCATCAAAAACCTTGCGCACAAAATCAGAAGCTTCGCTATCGAAATGATCAAGACAAAATCACATAAACCAAGAAGAATCAAGCAAAACCCATAAATTGAAAAACAGTATGGAAGGCAAGTCAGCAACAAAGAAACCACAATTACCCTTGGATGACCTTCAAAACAGTATATATATAAAGTCAAGAGCTGACAAAAATCAACGGTAAAAAGGATAACCCAGTTGCTATATCAAACAGTTGGAAATTTTCCACACCACACACAATTATTGGCGGTGTTTGGTTACAACATTACGCAACGTAATCAATAAAAATCTGAGTAAAACTTGTTATTTTTACGAAAATTGGCTTTAAAAAGTTTGGTGTTAGTGATCAAACGCCCATTGCACAATGTACCTTATCAGGTAACACATCACAATACAGTTGACAAATGAAAAAGAATGAAGGACAAGGAGAACACTGCACCTTATGGCCCCTCTAGTTTCCAAGTGGGGGACTCATTGTCACTTCTTGTTAATTGTTATAATTTGACTTCCACCGAAAATAAGAAAATATGTTAGTATAAAAGTAATGTTGTGGTAAAAAAGACATAAGTTCTGACAGTCGACGGGTTCGAGATTATCATAGTCTATTTTGATATTTGTTTAAATTGATTGAACGATAATAAAAATACAACTAAAACAAAGAACAAACGATTTAAAGTGGAAAAATTATGAGAAAAAGGAAAAAACTATCTACCTAAAAGTAAAAATATTCATAGCTTATTCAATTAATCAAACAATGAATCTACAAGGAGTTACATGCTTAAGAAAATGATTAAGGGAGAATCGCAATAGCCAAAGAGACAATAATAACAGCTGTTTGCGTGAAAAAGGGACCTCGTTAGTTAGCCTCTAAACCTTATATTTATAGAGGGGAATCGTACGTGGAAAAGCTCTGTAACCATCTCTGTAATGTCGTTTTCCCATGACAGAAAATGTGAACACACCCGAAGCTCGCTTTGTCCAGGTGGAGTTTGCGGTTCGCCCCCAATTTTGAAATAGTGTAAAGGTCGTGTCCCTAAAGTTTGTATATTAATGAGACGCACCCGAAGTTGATATGATGCGTACTGTTGATCCCTTAAGTTTTAAAATTTGTAAACATCCTTTAAGTTTATTAATTGCGTTATTGATCACTATTGTTTGAATACCGTTTATATTTGACCCTACCGCCCACTATTATTTTTTGTTTTGTTGTGTGATGACCCTCGATCTTTACCATTGTTGCAATTGACCTCTTTCGTTTAGTAATGTGATTTTAAGCCCCGAATATAATAAATACTTCAAAATTGATCCTCATGTCACATTTTGTTGTATTCGTATTATTAAATAATGTGATGTGGGGTCTGAATTACTCAAATAATTTCATGCCATTGTTGTTGAGAAATAAACATCATAAAATTGTTTTGACTTCATATTCTTTTAAATGTACAATTTTGATTGTCCTTGAAGGAACAAATATTTTGATAAAATATATGTAGTTAAATAGTGTATTTATGATGAAAACAAAATCAACTACAATATATGTAATTTGACAATGATGATTTCATAAAGGATCACAAATGTCATCTAATTACATGGATGAGTTCCAAGGTGCAAATATAACGGTAAGATAATTGCATACATTTTTTGAGGGAATAATATTAAGAAGTTGTTTCTTTGTATGTTGGTGGATTGGATATGTGATTTTATAATTTTTTTGTTTTTTTTGGATCCGTGACGGCACATGATTATTTACTAAATGAGAAAGCATATAAAGAAGAAGAATTAAAAATAGTATTTAGACAAACGTGCTATCATTAATACATATTTCCCATAAAGTTGCAAAACGTAAACAAAATTCAATGCTTGAGGGCAATCCCCATCTCCTCATCAAAGTCAGATACATTTCTTTCAGTGAACCAGGAGTCAATCATCTGTGTTCAAATGGAATGCGCAATCTCATTAAAACGGCTTACATGCTACTGCAATATATAATACTAAATTTCTTACAAAAACATGGTACTCCGTAACCATGTTGTACCACATAGACGGGGTACCTAGGCAGATGAAGAGTTGTCCAATTAAACGAGTATATGTAAATTTAGTTGAATCCCAAACGTCTAGTGCTAAAGAAAACACTCACATTTAGCCAGTGAATCGTGGTGACTGCAATGCCATCTTTTGTCACTTTAGCATCGAATTTGTGGAGTACACCATATATCCACATGACGTACCATACAATTTGTAAACATCCTACACACCAACAAGGCTCCAAAAAATGCATACCTTCATATTTCTGCATCCAACGTTAATCTAGGGCCAACCCCTAGTGAATCAAGCACAATTATCCAACAATTCTCCGTTTCCAAAATGCTTCTTAGAACCACCAATGACCCATGTGAAGAGTTAAAACATATGATCAATTAAAGTTTGGCAAGTATAAAGTTTCAACTTTATTAAGTCACACCCGGTGCATATAGGAAGAAAAACGTATTCCTTGTCGTATTCTAATTGACATGTCAATCCTATAAACTTAAAATAGAAATTAGATGAGCGCGGACATGCATCAAAAACTTCATAAACACCCAATGACATAAAGCCCTACGTTGTGGAGACAAACAAAAAATCGATCTCCTGTCAAATCATAAAACCATATGATTTCTAACAGTATGACATGATACCAACCATACCAACATACCATTAAAGTTATACATGCAAACAATTTCAAACTCGTTCGTATCAAACATATCATACTTCAATAGGAGATTTACAACCTCCTCTTCTGTTGTAGCACTTGACAATGTCATCAGGTGGACAATGTTATCTTTTGTTTGAATACCAGATATATTACTTTAGTGTAACATGTTTTTCTTCTTATCGGACCCTACGACGTATTCAAATTCAACAAAAATTAACAATATAGTGTTGCATTTCGATACAAAACACAAGTAATAGATGCAAACATGTTTTTTATTTTCTTCGGCCTTGCCACCTAGATCTCTGGTAAGGCATCACTTGCATGGTCTGTAGATCCAACAACACTCTGTTCCATAGTGTCATCATGACAATTATGACCTATTTTGGTCTGTAGATCCAAAAACACTTTGTTGTATTTAAGGATGCACATTTTCTCCTATTGTGGCCTACAACATTACAATTCTCACAAGTGTTCATTTTTCGTCTTGTGTTCAACAGTCTATGCGCATTGCAGGGCGATGTTTCGGTCCGTGATTTTTTGCGCTTTAAACTTGGTCTTCCTTGTTTCAAAGTCCTGAAATTTGGTGGCTCATGAGACTTCTCTTGACTTTCAGGTCAGTGTCTATGTCCCGGAAATTCTTCGATGGGCATACTGTACTCTATGATGTATTTGACCACGTTGTAAAAACTGTCTAAATAAATCTCCGCCCTTTGATTCTTCTCTGAATAGCAACAATTGCATGTTTACATGATATTCCTTAGACATGGGATCAAATGTGTTACTTGTTAATATGATGCAATATAGTAGAAGGATGAAAGCAAGTACTGATGCGTACCCATTAATTGCCATAAATTGCATGAGTACATATGGTCAATCAAATTCACGTAATGTCTATCATCTCTTCCTTGCCATTGCCAACGGTATGGGTCGGACTTCAATAAAACACCAGAAGCACTAAGGTGAGAAGCCTCAACTATTGAACGAGCAAAATTTGGGCAAATTGTTCCTGCATAAATGGCTCCTTTCTCGGAACGACAACTCCGAAGAGAGACTATTATCATCTTAATGTCCTCTAGGAGATGCATCACATGATTTCTTCTAGCTTTTAAGATCATCTTATTGAACACTTCGATAGTATTATTTAGCAAAATAATTATCTTGCTAGTATTAAGTAGGAATATCCGTTATTTCACTCGAGGCTCTAATGTTGGCGGATTTTAAGGTCTCCATGTGATGATCGAATTCTGGAGTCGTAGTAGATCGTGCAGCAGCCCAAACAACACCTCGCACTGCCTAGGAGTAGCACTTCTTTATATTAGCTAGAATATATCTAAGACAGTGTCGCACCTGCATATGCATAGAAATATGTGATACACGTAATATTACAAAATGACTATGAAATGAATTACACAGAAAATATTACATTTATGTTTGGTAGAATAGAGTGTAGAGCATGAACCAAACCAATCCCACGATCACACATAATCATGTAGTTATTCATATTGTCTTCTGTAATCCTAGAATTGTCTCTTAGCAAATTTAAAAATCAAGCCCAACTTTGGGAAGTCACGATTGAACAATCTCATAAGCTAGCGGGTACACACCATTTCATGGATCGAGTCCGACCGCAACAAGAACCTATTTTAATACATTTAAAGTTGTATAAAAAATCATACATCAAAATAAAGCCACAAAGTGCGTTTAATACCAACATAGCTAGACAACGACTCTTTCGTGTGTATCCTATCGATGTAAATTATTGGCCTACAAACCTCCCACCCTACTTTGCAGGAGTACAAGCACACATATATGCTTCTAAATGTAACTTTCTCATCATTCCTTTAACAAACTTCAATTTGAACAGTCGATTTCGGATTACATCGTTTGAGCTGAAGAATATAACTCCTTATCCTATCAAAGTTAACTGTCACCTTGTCGTATTTCACTGAACACATACTGCTTGGCCCGAAATAGCTTGTGTCTTGAAATCTCTATGGTAAAATCATGAAAAACAGTCATTCCAATATCTGAAATAGAAATTACAGAATATTTTATAAAAATTTCTTGTACTTATTGTCAAGCCACTTCGGAGTTACTGAAAATTTTAATTTTACCCACTCGTATACATTGTGTTCTGGATTATATCCTTTGACCCTCCACAAAATAGTCATTCTTTTTTTGGTCATGTTTACATACCAATGATACTTCTTTGTACAATATCTTGTACATCTGATTCGTAGTTCATCAATCTCGTTCTTTTCAATCCAGAATTCTTTTCCATGAAGGATGCAGAAGGTCATGAGTGATTCTTTGACATGCTCTTTGTTTCTTAATGTTAGTCATGTCCTATTCTCACAAAACAAAACATTTAGAAACAACGTATAAATCACAAGTAACTTAAAAATAATAAACATACAAAAAATGTACATCTATGTTTTTTATGTGACTTCCAGGTCAAATCATCATTGAATAGTTGTATCTTTCATCTTCATTGTCTTCTAATGAAACAACAACGTCATCGGTATCCACACATTCATCAAGTGCCTTTGAATCAAACATACTAACAACATCATATATAGCTTGCTCTAACTCATCGTACCCACCCTCATCTTCTAAATTTGAACTTTTGTTGTCTTTGCTGTTGGGGATTACACTTAACATTGGCATCCTCCATCAGATAGCTCAGTTTTGCATCATCTTCAAACATATCGTCACATATCCTATTTAAGTTAGATACAAACTTTCTACCGTTCATTCTGATGTTGCTCCAATGCGTGACTCTTAGAACAATCATACATAACATTGTATCATAAAAATACGGGCGAAAGGTAAATTTGGTCCCCAATGTATCGGGTTTTGACAAATTTGGTCCCCAAACTTTATACATTTTGACAAAACTAGCCCCGAAGTTTTAAAATGGCAAAACCAGTCCCCAAAGTTTGTGTGTTGCATAATTGGTTCTAAAAGTAACATTACTCAATTTGGTCCTCAGTTTGTAAAATGTGTCAAATTTAGTCCCTAGTGCCGTTAAAGGTCCTCAAAGTTTGCAAAATGAATACGAAGATGAACGAGGGACAAAACAAATTTTCCTCACTTCATAAACATA
This sequence comes from Utricularia reniformis, assembly GCA_009725065.1. Lineage (NCBI taxonomy): Eukaryota > Viridiplantae > Streptophyta > Magnoliopsida > Lamiales > Lentibulariaceae > Utricularia > Utricularia reniformis. The sequence continues at coordinate 578,671 of RWGZ01000666.1, forward strand.
AAGCTCTGATGCTAACGGCGTTATACAAATTGGGGACCAATTTTGCCAAATTTCCGAAACTTTGGGGACTAAAATTGTTAGTAGGTGTAAACTTTGAGATCCAGTATTGCTAAAATCAAAATTTGGGACCGGTTTGCCACTTTGGAGATCTTATTTGCCAAATTAATCAAACTTCATGGACCAAAGTTGCCAAAGTATTAAACTTTGAGACTAAATTTGCCGTTTAAAAGTTTGAGAATCTAATTTGCCATTTATGCAAACTTTGGGGACTAAAGACGCCATTTTCTCTAAAAATACACAATAACGAATATTTGACAATAGTAAGACAAAAATCGGAATACCAAATACATGATTTGGGAAATGTTTTCAAGTTTGAGAATTTCATTATGAGGAAATTAAGCATGATATAAACTCCACAAACTAATGAAACATGCTCATTAAATAGTTAGCAATATTCAACAATTTCAAACAAATTGAAAATGTTTTAATAACGAAACATACCCATTAAATAGTGGCAGCTCGAACAAAAATAATCGACAACTCTCGTGATAATGACGGATAATCTAAGCATTTGAAGTAATGCCGAAACGAAACATGCATAGAAAGGGGATTTTGGTCATATTTTTACTGATTAAACAAAACAAACTTCGTTATTTAGCACAAACTCAGTACACTTGATTCCGAGCTAACTCCTCAATCACATTTGTACCATCTCAACTCCTGCTCTACTATGTTATCAAAATTGTTGGAAGTAGGAAAGAAGTGTCAAATGTACTTTGAAAAAGAAATAACCAAGATGAGTAAATAACAGGGAAACCCAAACAAAACGTAAATGAAAAAAAGTAGAAACGTGGAAACTCAAACCATGAAATACCACATGACCAATAAACCTCAGCCGTGAAATCACTATCATACAATAATAGGGAAAAATATGGTACACCCTTAGATTGATTACAATTATACTCATGAAAACCATTATTTACAGAGCTTATACCAGGATGTAATCTATTAAATATTTTATTGAATATTATATAATATTCTCTCTATATATATATTTGACATTATCTTATATATATTTAGTTATCAAGATATATATTTATGGTGAAATAGCCTGATGGGTCCCCAATGTTTTAAAATTTTGGCAAATTTGGTCCCCAATGTTTCCCATGGCAAAATTAATCCCCAAAGTTTGATTTTTTTGACAAATTTAGTCCCCAAAGTTTAATAAATCGGCAAATTTAGTCCCCACAGTTTTAATATTAAGGCAATACAGGTCCCCAAAGTTTAAAATTGGCAATACCGGTCCCCAAAGTTTACACATACTAACAAATTTGGTCCCCAAAGTTTGTTAATTTGGGCAAAATCAGTCCCCAAATAACCCTAACTCCGTTAACTTTTTGTTAAGTTTTCGCGACTTCGTTCCCAAGCGGTATTGCCAATTGGCCGATGTCTGGGTTTCGTTCTTAACCCCTCTTCATCGTTCGTTCTTAACCTGTCGAACTTTGCTCTAACAGGTTAGAGCTTCCCCCTCGTCACCCCTCTTGCACCGTTCGTTCGTCGATGTATCCTCGCCGCTGGTAGTTTTCGCGACTTCATTCCCAAGCGGCCGAACTCTGGGGTTTCGTTCTTAACCCCTCTTCACCGTTCGTTCTTAACCTGTCGAAGTGCTCTAACAGGTTAGAGCACTTCCCCCTCTTCACCCCTCTTGCACCGTTCGTTCGTCGATGTTCTTTGNCATTAAAGTTATACATGCAAACAATTTCAAACTCGTTCGTATCAAACATATCATACTTCAATAGGAGATTTACAACCTCCTCTTCTGTTGTAGCACTTGACAATGTCATCAGGTGGACAATGTTATCTTTTGTTTGAATACAAGATATATTACTTTAGCGTAACATGTTTTTCTTCTTATCGGACCCTACGACGTATTCAAATTCAACAAAAATTAATAATATAGTGTTGCATTTCGATACAAAACACAAGTAATAGATGCAAACATGTTTTTTATTTTCTTCGGCCTTGCCACCTAGATCTCTGGTAAGACATCACTTGCATGGTCCGTAGATCCAACAACACTATGTTCCATAGTGTCAACATGACAATTATGACCTATTTTGGTCTATAGATCCAAAAACACTTTGTTGTATTTAAGGATGCACATTTTCTCCTATTGTGGCCTACAACATTACAATTCTCACAAGTGTTCATTTTTCGTCTTGTGTTCAACAGTCTATGCGCATTGCAGGGCGATGTTTCAGTCCGTGATTTTTGGCGCTTTAAACTTGGTCTTCCTTGCTTCACAGTCCTGAAATTTGGTGGCTCATGAGACTTCTCTTGACTTTCAGGTCAGTGTCTATGTCCCGGCAATTCTTCGATGGGCATACTGTACTCTATGATGTATTTGACCACGTTGTAAAAACTGTCTAAATAAATCTCCGCCCTTTGATTCCTTCTCTGAATAGCAACAATTGCATGTTTACATGATATTCCTTAGACATGGGATCAAATGTGTTACTTGTTAATATGATGCAATATAGAAGAAGGATGAAAGCAAGTACTGATGCGTACCCATTAATTGCCATAAATTGCATGAGTACATATGGTCAATCAAATTCACGTAATGTCTATCATCTCTTCCTTGCCATTGCCAACGGTATGGGTCGGACTTCAATAAAACACCAGAAGCACTAAGGTGAGAAGCCTCAACTATTGAACGAGCAAAATTTGGGCAAATTGTTCCTGCATAAATGGCTCCTTTCTCGGAACGACAACTCCGAAGAGAGGCTATTATCATCTTAATGTCCTCTAGGAGATGGATCACATGATTTCTTCTAGCTTTTAAGATCATCTAATTGAGCACTTCGATAGCATTATTTAGCAAAATAATTATCTTGCTAGTATTAAGTAGGAATATCCGTTATTTCACTCGAGGCTCTAATGTTGGCGGATTTTAAGGTGTCCATGTGATGATCGAATTCTGGAGTCGTAGTAGATCGCACAGCAGCCCAAACAACACCTCGCACTGCCTAGGAGTAGCACTTCTTTAAATTAGCTAGAATATGTCTAAGACAGTGTCGCACCTGTATATGCATAGAAATATGTGATACATGTAATATTACAAAATGACTATGAAATGAATTACACAGAAAATATCACATTTATGTTTGATAGAATAGAGTGTAGAGCATGAACCAAACCAATCCCACGATCACACATAATCATGTAGTTATTCATATTGTCTTCTGTAATCCTAGAATTGTCTCTTAGCAAATTTAAAAATCAAGCCCAACTTTGGGAAGTCACGATTGAACAATCTCATAAGCTAGCGGGTACACACCATTTCATGGATCGAGTCCAACCGCAACAAGAACCTATTTTAATACATTTAAAGTTGTATAAAAAATCATACATCAAAATAAAGCCACAAAGTGCGTTTAATACCAACATGGCTAGACAACGACTCTTTCGTGTGTATCCTATCGATGTAAATTATTGGCCTACAAACCTCCCACCCTACTTTGCACGAGTACAAGCACACATATATGCTTCTAAATGTAACTTTCTCATCATTCCTTTAACAAACTTCAATTTGAACAGTCGATTTCGGATTACATCGTTTGAGCTGAAGAATATAACTCCTTATCCTATCAAAGTTAACTGTCACCTTGTCGTATTTCACTCAACACATACTGCTTGGCCCGAAATAACTTGTGTCTTGAAATCTCTATGGTGAAATCATGAAAAACAGTCATTCCAAAATCTGAAATAGAAATTACAGAATATTTTATAAAAACTTCTTTTACTTATTGTCAAGCCACTTCGGAGTTACTGAAAATTTTAATTTTATCCACTCGTATACATTGTGTTCTGGATTATATCCTTTGACCCTCCACAAAATAGTCATTCTTTTTTTGGTCATGTTTACATACCAATGATACTTCTTTGTACAATATCTTGTACATCTGATTCGTAGTTCATCAATCTCGTTCTTTTCAATCAAGAATTCTTTTCCATGAAGGATTCAGAAGGTCATAAGTGATTCTTTGACATGCTCTTTGTTTCTTAATGTTAGTCATGTCCTATTCTCACAAAACAAAACATTTAGAAACAACGTATAAATCACAAGTAACTTAAAAATAATAAACATACAAAAAATGTACATCTATGCTTTTTATGTGACTTCCAGCTCAAATCATCATTGAATAGTTGTAGCTTTCATCTTCATTGTCTTCTAATGAAACAACACAACGTCACGCATTGGAGCAACATCAGAATGAACGGTAGAAAGTTTGTATCTAACTTAAATAGGATATGTGACGATATGTTTGAAGATGATGCAAAACTGAGCTATCTGATGGAGGATGCCAATGTTAAGTGTAATCCCCAACGTCATCGGTATCCACACATTCATCAAATGCCTTTGAATCAAACATGCTAACATCATACATAGCTTGCTCTAACTCATCGTACCCACCATCATCTTCTAAATTTGAACTTTTGTTGTCTTTGCTGTTGGGGATTACACTTAACATTGGCATCCTCCATCAGATAGCTCAGTTTTGCATCATCTTCAAACATATCGTCACATATCCTATTTAAGTTAGATACAAACTTTCTACCGTTCATTCTGATGTTGCTCCAATGCGTGACTCTTAGAACAATCATACATAACATTGTATCATAAAAATACGGGCGAAAGGTAAATTTGGTCCCCAAAGTATCGGGTTTTGACAAATTTGGTCCCAAAACTTTATACATTTTGACAAAACTAATCCCCGAAGTTTAAAAATGGCAAAACCAGTCACCAAAGTTTGTGTGTTGCATAATTGGTTCTCAAAGTAACATTACGCAATTTGGTCCTCAGTTTGTAAAATATGTCAAATTTAGTCCCTAGTGCCGTTAAAGGTCCTCAAAGTTTGCAAAATGAATACGAAGATGAACGATGGACAAAACAAATTTTCCTCACTTCATAAACATAAAGCTCTGATGCTAACGACGTTACACAAATTGGGGACCAATTTTGCTAAATTTCCGAAACTTTGGGGTCTAAAATTGTTAGTAGGTGTAAACTTTGAGATCCAGTATTGCTAAAATCAAAATTTGGGACCGGTTTGCTACTTTGGAGATCTTATTTGCCAAATTAATTAAACTTCATGGACCAAAGTTGCAAAAGTATTAGACTTTGAGACTAAATTTGCCGTTTAAAAGTTTGAGAATCTAATTTGCCATTTATGCAAACTTTGGGGACTAAAGACGCTATTTTCTCTAAAAATACACAATAACGAATATTTGACAATTGTAAGACAAAAATCGGAATACCAAATACATGATTTGGGAAATGTTTTCAAGTTTGAAAATTTCATTATCTGGAAATTAAGCATGATATAAACTCCACAAACTAATGAAACATGCTCATTAAATAGTTAGCAATATTCAACAATTTCAAACAAATTGAAAATGTTTTAATAACGAAACATACCCATTAAATAGTGGCACCTCGAACAAAAATAATCGACAACTCTCGTGATAATGACGGATAATCTAAGCACTTGAAGTTATGCCGAAACGAAACATGCATAGAAAGGGGATTTTGGTCATATTTTTACTGATTAAACAAAACAAACTTCGTTATTTAGCACAAACTCAGTAAACTTGATTCCGAGCAAACTCCTCAATCACATTTGTACCATCTCAACTCCTGCTCTACTATGTTATCAAAATTGTTGGAAGTAGGAAAGAAGTGTCAAATGTACTTTGAAAAAGAAATAATCAAGATGAGTAAATAACAGGGAAACCCAAACAAAACGTAAATGAAAAAAAATAGAAACGTGGAAACTCAAACCATGAAATACCACATGACCAATAAACCTCAGCCGTGAAATCACGATCATACAATAATAGGGAAAAATATGGTACGCCCTTAGATTGATTACAATTATACTCATGAAAACCATTTTTACAGAGCTTATACTAGGATGTAATCTATTAAATATTTTATTGAATATTATATAATATTCTCTCTATATATATATTTGACATTATCTTATATATATTTAGTTATCAAGATATATATTTATATTTTATTTCATATATGTAACTTACAATATATATCTTTATATATTCATCTATATATTAAATCAACAAGATATATCTAAATATATTTTTCCATATATGTAATTAACAAGATACACTTCACCTTCATATGTGTAGTCAACAAGATACTCGGTATCTTATGTCATATATTTTTTGGGTCAATTAAGGAAAAAATCTTTCCCATTCGAAAATCTCGAATCCCGATACAAGTCTAATATGACAACTGTTAAATATACTCATCATAATCGTCTGATGGTATTATTGATCGTTTAACGAAACCGATCAAATCTATCAACATCACCGCATCATGTTATTTTTCCCTCGGTATATCTTCCACACAGATCGACATAGCCCTTCGACTATCATTCGACCTTCATTCCTAACAGACGACATGCCATAGGGCGTTTGTTTATATTGAGATAAAAACAAGTGCAGAAGGTAATATTAAGGTTTAGGTAAGTGAGTTTACGCCAGTTGGCCAACACAATGACCACATCAAGTTAATATTATATTATGCATCATGTAAGTTAAGATAATTATTTTTAAGTGCATCATAAGGTTTTTGACTTTAAATTGGATAGACTAGCACGTGACATTGTTTAGTTGAATTATCATCACTTACTTTATTTTAAATAATATCTAAGGAAATCACCACGAACTTTCGGTATTTCATGTACATTTATTGTACGACACAAGTACTCAAGTATACAATGATTTGAATTCCGCCATTGTAGGTTAATTTCTACCATAAGTATTCGGCAAAGATGAATGACATTAGCTCGGACATGATCGAGTCGAGTATACGAGTACAACATAAAATTTGAAAAATATAACCTGTGTTCACTTGGTTGTGTAAGGTTATCTGTAACCTTGTATGTACTCAAAACTATTTCCGCCATATAAATTTTTCTACACATCATCATTCTCTCACATCCACATCATATTCTCTTTACAATTCTAAAACTTCTCATTCATCCACATCATTTTTTATTTCTCTTTCATCTACATCATCTCATCTCTCCAAATTTTATTTTATCTTTCTATTTCATCAAATTTATTCATTTACTATTCAATTTATCAATAAATATTACATTGGAATTTTAATATTTAAAATTTCGATGATCTCGATAATTAAACATTATTTTTTTAAAATTTATATAGTTGTATTTATTATATTTCAATATTTTGATTGTATTTATTTTCATTACTTCGTACTCATTTTTAATATTTCGAATTCGAAATGGTTTAATTTTACCTAAAATTATATATTTATATTATCAAAATAAAATTATAAATTTTATAATATTTATATTAATATATTTATTTATTAATGATGAGACCTTCGAAACCCGGTACCCCGAACTAGGTTAGGCCCAAGCTTTATCAGACCAGCCCAAGTGACATAAGCCGAACTTGGAGGCCCCAGATCCAACTCCCGTGAACAGACGGCCTGACGAGAACAAGTGGGCTCGAAAGCCCATTCTTATCAATCGGGGACCGAACGCCAGAGTCATGCATTTTTCCCCTCATTGGGACCGATCGGTCCAGATCACACAGACTGTACTTTGGACCATCCACATTTCTCAACATGTGGCAACAACTTCTGACAATCCTGCCAGAAGCGTGTCTGATAGAGTCGTACGAACCTCCTGGTCGGGAGACAACCAGTTAGTAGCGCCGAAAGGTCTAGCGCCGCGCATCCATATAGAGTCACGCCCGGCGGGCTTTCCTGCCCGACATGGGGCGACCTAGCACAAGGGACAAACACAAAACGACACGCTAGTATTCACACATTTGGGGAGGCGTATAAAAGGAACACTTGGGAAACGGAAGAGGGGATCCTCTTCGGCTCTTGTTGTATCTTCAATTAGCTTCTTCCCCCTCCCTTGTGATCTCTTAATCAACCATGGTATTTGTAATGAACAGTTTGATTAGTGGATCGACTAAAGATATTTCTAGTTCTTAGTCAAGTGATTTTTTCCCCATCTTTCAGGGGTTTTCCACTTTAAATTTGTCGTGTCCTTTTCTGTATCATTCATAATCGTTTCCCCACATTAAACAAATTAAAACCGAATTCGTCTAGCAACGAACCGGACGATTGTTGACACCCTCAGTTTTCAAACCATATTAATTAAATTATTGAAAGTTATATTTTTTAAAGAAATAAAAAAAAATAAAAATATTAAAAAAAAAAATGAACAGTATTTCCGCGGACAAGGGATGCCCAAGCCCTTGTCCGCAGAACATATACTTCCGTGGAGGTGTAGGCGCCTATGTAACCATGGACACTCAGGTAGAGGAAAGAGGGGTGGACAATACTGTATTTTCATACGGTCTTGTCCGTCGTTAAAGTTAGTCTAAGGCCGACCTTGTCTCTTAATTCTTATACAATCAACATGTCTTTGCAATCATGTCAATGTTCGATTTATTTGTAGCCCGTACATTACATCAAATCTCCTCTATTTATTTGTAACTCATCTGGTCGGGTCTGATTTTGATCTAATCAATGACCCAACCAATTTTAAAATATATCAAGATCGATTAAGAATCCACAAGTCTAGACGGTTCCGGTTTATGACTCATTCTGATCATATGTTTATTACTATTAGATGATTCATGGTGACTCATGAAAATCATATGTTTATTACTATTAGATGACTCATGGTGTCAACAAACCATCCATCTTTCTAAACAAGTACAAAAATATGAAACTTAATTATTTTAAGAAAACACTTAAGGTGTGTTCTGCACCCATCTTATGTTATTTTGAATTATTAATTAGATTTATATTCGATTATTCATGAACTCACACCGACCCAATTGTTATATGATTTAAAATAATAATCACTTGTCCCATTTGAAACTCAAAATTAAAGATTCATGCCCAAACCAAGTAAGTACGAATTTGATGGGTATTGGGTCTGAATCCGCCCATTGAACATCCCTAAGGTGACTCTAATGATGAAATATTATTAGAGAGGTTTTCCTAAGACTATCTATAATATTGTGAGCACCCAAAATCATTTTCATTCATATACATCTCTTTATACATTAGGTTTTTCTTACATACAACTCATATTACTTTCCATTTTTAAACTTCTCACTTGTTCACATTATTATTTATTCATCTACGTCATATTCTCTTTCTAAATTTATTTTTTTATATCTTATCAACTTTATATATCTATTATTCAAGTTCTTTTTAAATAGAATATTTTAATTAAAATATTTGCAATTCAATATTAATATGAATGTTATAACATTTAATTATTCTATTACATTAATATCAAAATTCTATTAGTTAAAACATTTATTAGAAAAAGAAACAAATATATTGAGAATTGATCAAAGAACTGTATTCCATATGTGCCCAATAAAATTATTTTTAATTGATATCATATTCTTTGGTCACGAGAGTAGATTTTTCTATGTAAGCAATAATGAAAACTTGGACCGATTCTTCTCTAACTTGGTTATGATTCTAAATATGTGAAATTCGAGAATCTCACCCAAGTCATGACAAAGTATCTCAAGTATATAAATAAACTTTATTGGCATATTTTCATAATGAAGTTGTCAAATATGTCTCATAGATCAAATGTCAATGTTAAATCGCATGCATTTTCATCTAAGGATGGTTTAGACAATATACAGAGTGACAACTCGATTGCCATAAGTGAAAAAGGAATGAACTAAAGGTGGACGATGCGGGAGGAGGAGCTCGTGGTTGCCGTATGACTTCACACATAAAAAGATCATAGTATTGGTGATTTACAGAAATGTAGTACCTTTGGGGTCGAACAACTAGCTTCTATGCAACACATGGAAGACCAAGTTGCAAAACCTTGGACAAATAACCCATTCGGAAGAAATGTGGGTGAATCACTAAAGCAATCTGTGAATTTTGTGGAGCATAGGATGGTGTATTCACTTGATAAACAAGTGAGTGTACTCAATACGGTTATTTCAAGGAGACAATGTCAACTTTTTGAGCAAATGAAGGGAATACTTCATGTATAAACATGCATTTCAAGTATTGTGGAATGAGCCGAAAAACAAAAACAAGGAAACATCTCTCAGAGTGGCGCTTAAAGCTTCGACGTACCCCATTGAATCCTACATCAGAAATATGACATGTTAGAAGAATTGTTACTAAAATAACTCATAAATAGAATGCATTTAGGATGAGTGAGTTTCTTCATCCCGAGGGGAGCAGAGGGCAAAGAAAGATCGAAAAAATGATGAGGGCAACAAATTACTCCAACAAACTATATTAACTCTACATAATCGTAAGATTGATGAATACTAATCCGAACAAGTTGAATCATGTATAGATTATTTTATTCGATGATAATTTTCACAAATTTATCGTGTCATAGTCACGATTAACAATACTGGTAGATCTCATAATTATGCCAGTAACCCCATAAGTATTGTTCATGGTAATCATTCCCATGAGTAATTGTTCTATAAATTTGTATTGTTGTATTTTATTTCGTTTCAATGTTTTGTCTATATTTCTTTTTGTTATTTTGTATTATGTTTTGTTATCTTCGTTTTGAAATGTTGAATAAAAAAATTACACATTTAAATTACCAAAATAATCAAATATATTTTTTAAATCATTTTCACAAAATTAGAATTTATTAAATTATAAAAAAATTAAATAAATAAAACAATAAAAAGTTTAAAAAGGAAAACCAGCTAAAAAGGACCTTCTATGCCGTTACTAAACAGTCTAAACCAAAAGATTTGGTTGGTTGAGAAACCTAATGTTGGGCGCCTATTAGACCATCTCCATCTATGGTCGTGGCCGTAACTGTCAACATCAAATTTCTCTCCTGACACATCATCAATCTCACTCCTACATATCATTTTATCTTTCATCCATATGATTTTATTTCATCCACATCATTCCAAATAAAATTAACTATATTATTTCAATCATATTTTCTTTAATTAAATACAACGATTAAATACTTAACTTGTATAATAAATATGTATATTAAAAACATTAAAATTAATTATATAATATATGTTATAATAAAATATTATGTTAAATAATAATAAACATGAACATAATTATTACACTTTGGACAAATATGGATGTGAAATATCAATGTCATGATCTTCTTAATAATGGTGAGATTCAAATTCAAATTCGAAAACAACAAAAACACACATATTCCAATAGAAGAATAGTCAAATTAGAATAAAAAATAAACATAATTATTACACTTTGGACAAAGATGGATGTGAAAGATCAATGTCATGATCTTCTTGATAATAGTGAGATTCAAATTCAAATTCAAATTCGAATTTGAATAAAATAATTCTTATATTCTTTTTGAAATTTTATATAAACATCAAAGTTGTTCTCACTCATTACTCAAACTTGCATATCCTCATATTCATACACACAAACCTGATAGTTTTCTTATTTTCAATCATATGGATTCGACTCCCCCATTCTCTCAAGGAATTAGTAGCCAAGATGGGCTTGATAACATTAATAGAGAAACAACCATTGGAAATTCTGAATGAAGCCGACAACGTTGGACATCATGGGCTTGATAACATTAATGGAGAAACAACCTTTAGAAATTCTGAACGAGGCCGACAACGTTGGACATCACAAGAATAGCTCTTATTAGTTTCAAGTTGGCTAAATGTGTCTCAAGATGCAATCATAGGAAATGCTCAAACATCATCGAGGCTTCGGGCAAGAATTAGCTCTTATTACAACAACAATGTTGGCCAAGGAAAAACTCGTAAGTCTGAGTCAATTAGGAAGAAGTGGATCGATATAGACAAGCTTGTGGGTTTGTTTTGCGGGTTCTTTGACGCAGCATTTGCGAGGAGAAGAAGTGGTTTTACTGAAAATGATTATGTCCAAGAAGCTCATAGAGCGTATGAAATGCAAACAAAAAGGATGAAAGAACACCAGATAAAAAATTTCCATATGAGCATTTGATCTAGTCTAAAAATATTTTGGTTATTTATTTTAAGATCAGTCAATTTTTTAATTATTCGGAATTTAGTTTTTGTGGGGACACGAGCGATATACGAGGTTGAGCCCACAATGTGTGAGCTTACGTCCTCGGGAGAGCGAAGCTCTACCTTGGTTTCCACTATAATAATCAAAGGATACAAGTACAATGATGTNAACGTTGGACATCATGGGCTTGATAACATTAATGGAGAAACAACCTTTAGAAATTCTGAACGAGGCCGACAACGTTGGACATCACAAGAATAGCTCTTATTAGTTTCAAGTTGGCTAAATGTGTCTCAAGATGCAATCATGTCCGCCCCCTGTTACAGTACTAATTCGCGGAAACATACCTTTCTCACGACTTTTCGAATGATTTCTCGCGACTACTCTCATAGTACAGTGACATTCGCGACTTTTGGAACGAGTTCTCGCTACTACTTGCATTGCACAGTGACACTCGCGACTTTATGAACGAATTCTCGCGACTGAACAGTGACACAGTGGACTTAAAACCTGAACGAAAACTCGCGACTACATAGGCTGCACAGTGACTTTCGAGACTTTTGGTACGAAAACTCGCGAGACACTTAATAAAATCAGGAAAAAATTATAAAAATTGGAAAAATCTTAATTTCGAGAACTTCACATCATGTCCTCCGACTCTGCCCATTCCTCGAACTCCGATGCCTCGTCATCCCATTCCTAGGACTCCTCATCCGGCTCGGGGAGCTCCAATTCGAGTCTTTCACCTTTTCGTTCCCCCATTACGAACCCTTATCCACATTTCTTCGATCGGATCGCACATCTTGAGAATACGATAGGTCCTGAGAGTTCTGCTGTCAAGGCCTTGAAATCTTTTGATCAGCCATATACCATGCATCACCGGAAGTGGAAATCTCTCGTGGAAAATTACCACCTCCCTTCCGATTGTGTTCTATACCAGCCAGGTCTTACTTATCGGATCCTACGTCCACCGGTTGGTACTCATGCCGTTTGTCTTGAGTATCTAGAGATTGGTCTCCGCTTTCTGCTTCACCCGTTCATTTCCACACTCTTAACTTGTTTAAACATCCAACTCTTCCAGCTGAACCCAAACTTGATATCTTTGGTGGTTGCCTTCATTATTTTCATGGAGACCAACGGGATTTCGATAACCGTTGATAGCTTCTTCCAAGTCTTCCAAATCAGTACCGCTATCCATTATGGTGCTCAGGGTCGCATCTTTTTCCGTCTGAGGCACAAGAAAAGCTCCTTTCCATTCTCTATGCCTCAATCGAATCATGACTGGAAGAGATATTTCTTTTTTGTCACTTGTGTGGGTTACACTACATTATCTGCGCTTAGCCTTCCCTGGCGGTTCCCAATTGAGGGGGAACCTTTCTTTCCGAAGTCCTATTATCCTATCCCGCGATCCATTACTCCTAAGGCTTTGGAGAGGATACTTGTCGCGTGCGCTACATCAGATGGTACTGACTGGACCCCGAATACGCTATTCTATGCCCCGATCTTGGTCGCCTCCAACATTCTTCCGGCCCCTACCCATTTTAGTAGGGGACTATTAGGTATCTTGACCATGCATTAACACTTAAACCATCTCAACACCTCTCCCTCGATAAGCACACCTTCCTAAAACCAGCGTATATATGTTCTATAATCTTTTTAGCCGTACTTCTCACGCGACTTGTTTGTTTTGCAGATAAAATAATGGCGGGGATCGTTCGAGATTAGGTGATAAGTTGAGATCCCTCCGTACTCGTGTTACGGAGAAAGATGAGTTGATCTTCGAGATGGCACCAGGATCTCAGAACCGCACTGCAGCGGCTGAGCTGGCACAAAGCTTGCAAGAAACGGTGCCGCAAGCAGAAGAGGCACGACCGGTTACTCCAACACCACCTGCTCCGTTAATTGAGAATCCCGAGCCCGCAGGAAATGAGCCGGCTACAGAGCCCCCTGAGAGTCCTGAAGATTTAATTCCTGTGTCTCGACGATTAGAGCTTACTGTTAGAGAGTTCTCCCCCGACGATGGGAAGTATGACTTCGCCGAGACACTAGTGGACGTTGTCGGAGATGACGAGGAGGAGGGTGAGATAAGCGGGGATGGACCGTTAGGCCCGCTGATAGAGGAGGTTGAGCCAGAGACACATCCGGAAGGGGAAATAAACCAAGAAGCACCTTCGGATAAGGGGAAAAGACCGGTGGAGGGCCCCACTGTTTCGGAGATTGCGGAACCCATTAGGAAGAGTGGGTTAACAGCCGAGTTCCTCGATGCCTTCCGAATAAGAGATATACCGAAACATGTAGTGAAGGAATGGCTCGAGATGGGACGTTCGGCTGGCCTGGTACTAATAAAAGATGGAGTCACCTTTCGGATTCCGAGGGGCGATATTGTTTCCAACAGACCGGCCTTGACGTATTTTGAAAGAAACCCGTTACTACCACCGCGTGGACGAGATGACCACACGGTATTCACCGACTTCGGTAGTTTGATGAGCCAATTTGCGACTGCGCGTCGCATGATGGGAGAGGTTTGTAATCAGATCGGACATTGCTACTTGCTCTTTGTTTCATCCGTATATTATCTGTTTTTTCGTGGTTTTTGCTTTTATTTCAGATGGAGCGGACGGTTGTGGAGATAAGCACCGCAGCCGCAATAGGGGAGTACTGTATGCTCACGCATTCGGAGCTCGACAATCCGGATATAATAGGAGAGCAGACGAAGAAGGCCGCAGAAAAATTGATACAGAATCATCGGGAAAAGCATGCCCAAGAGATGGCGGCGCTCCGGGAAGAACATAACAATGCGATCGAAGCCCTATTTCGGGTTCATCGCAGTGAATTAACGGAGTGTGCGGCGTTTCACATTGGGAAAAGGCATGCTCTTGAGCAATCCATCGACACCCTCAAAACGAACGAAAAATACGCTCAAGACAAGCTGAAGGAGGTTAGGGCTGAGACCGAAGACAAGTTGAAAAAGGCCAAATATGTCAATGCTGCTGATAAGAAGGCTCTCGTGAAGGCCTTGGAAGAGAATAGAGAATTAAAATAAAAGAATGAGTTCCTCCAATCCACCGTGGACCGTCTTCAGGCTCGAGCCGCTAGGTTGCCGTCCCATGTCAACGACTGCTTCCGGAAACTAATATGGCAGTATGCAGTGCACTCCCCGACTTTCCGAAACCTGGCGGCCCTAGCTAATGCAACCTCGTATGCTCTGTATTTCGTTAGAGGGAGTGTCCAAACTCAATGAATCTTGAGCATATCCCTAACCCCCGAAGAGAGAGGAAGACTTAATCCCAGTCTGTCCGGGAAGTTCGAGCCTGTGACTGCGGAGGACAAATTAGATTGCTCAGGCGATCCGTTCGGGGCGCTCCAGTTCAATTTGGAGAATGACTTGCTCCAACAGCTATATTCGGAGGAGTTTGAAACTGAAGAGGGCCCATCGCAGGACGCATTTCGAAGGTTGGCCACATTATTCCCGGAACCGGTGGGTCCCCTCGTGGGAGATCTTCTTAATGACGAGGAGGTGATGGGTCAACGTGACCCTCCATTATACGTTTCTGCTAGTGTGACAGGAGCTCGGGAACGCCATGTGGTCTAGATGGCGAGCTTTATTCCCTAGAAGTTGACCGTTGCGGGAACTAAAAAAAAAGATACTGATCCTCCCTCCTCGACTATTAAGCTGGTAAGATAGCGCCCTAGCGGACCCGGTGAAGATTCGGGCTCCAAGAAGAAGAAGAAATAAACTTCTATATGTTTTTTCTTTAGTTTTGTACTCTCTGCATTTTGTATTCCCTTATATATATGAAATTGGACTTTGTTTTCCTTTTAATTTCTCCAGTGTACTTTTAACAAAGAACCACACATTGAATAATATAACTTCTCATCCTCTTAACTTTCCTTTCTCACCACATTAGTCAAGGAATATATAACTCCGAATAATCCAACCTACGAGAAATTTAGAATCTACTTGAATCTTAGGTATTCCCTTACGCAAGTAGGGGTGCTCAATAATAACGTGCATAATACTAATAGTAATGCGTAAGAGAACAGTCGGTTTCCATTTCGGTTGTAAATGTAACCAACCCACTATTAAGAATATACCAGAAAGAAATAATAGAAAAAGAGCTCCAATATAAAGATCTTCATTAGTGCCTAAACCGATTGTATACCACCATTGATAAACACCAGAATAAGCGATATTCACTGGCCCAAGAGCGCCTCCTCGAGTAAAAACCTCTACGGCGGGTTCACCAAAATGAGCAGTGTAGCGAGGCTCGAATGAGCACGCGATAATTCTAAGGCGAACGCCTCTTTAAAATGAGTAGACACTTAAAATAAGTCCACCGCTCTACCTTCACCAATATATTTTCACCACCGGTATATACTTACACCCGGAGCCATC
Organism: Utricularia reniformis; assembly: GCA_009725065.1. NCBI lineage: Eukaryota > Viridiplantae > Streptophyta > Magnoliopsida > Lamiales > Lentibulariaceae > Utricularia > Utricularia reniformis. Next base: position 595,161 of record RWGZ01000666.1, read on the forward strand.
ACACACTCGCCACCGGTATATACTTGAACCAGGGGCCATCACACACTCGCCGCCGGTATATACTTGCACCCGGGGATATCACACACTCGCCACCGATATATACTTGCACCCGGGGCTATCACACTCTCGTCACCGGTATATACTTGCACCCGGGCCCATCACGCTCTCGCCGCCGATATATCCTTGCACCCGAGGCTATCACACTCTCGCCACTGGTATATACTTGCACCCGGGGACATCACACACTCGCCACCGGTATAAACTTGCACCTGGGGCCATCACGATCTCGCCGCCGGTATATACTTGCACCCGGGGCTATCACACTCTCGCCACCGGTACATACTTGCACCCGGGGCCATCACACACTCGCCGCCGGCATATACTTGGGCCCGGGGCCATCACACTCTCGCCGCCGGTATATAGTTGCACCCGGGGCCATCACACACTCGCCACCGGTATATACTTGCACCCGGGGCTATCACACTCTCGCCACCGGTATATTCTTGCACCCGGGGCCATCACATACTCGCCACCGGTATACACTTGCACCCTGATTTGCCACGTAAATATGCTCGGTTCTAAGCCGGCTAAATCACAACAAACAAGGCCCTTAACATATTCCAACAGTCATTATGTACAGACGGTTCTGCCGTGGACAGGAAAACTCATCACATTCAAAATATTTTGACACACTATCTAATTTGATGAGTTTGAAAATGATCGACTATAAGATAGGTGGTACATTGCATTTCTAATCTAACTTAATTAAGTTATTCCATCCTCCTTCATACTAAAGCGCAATGGACCTACTCCTACCTTACCAGTCCCCTAGTCGATTGAATTCATGTCGTCAAAAAAGATACTTAAAGGATTAGAATATGACTGCTAAAAAGGGAAGAAAAATTTATTTTCAAAAAGATCGATGAGTCACGTNCATTTGATCTAGTCTAAAAATATTTTGGTTATTTATTTTAAGATCAGTCAATTTTTTAATTATTCGGAATTTAGTTTTTGTGGGGACACGAGCGATATACGAGGTTGAGCCCACAATGTGTGAGCTTACGTCCTCGGGAGAGCGAAGCTCTACCTTGGTTTCCACTATAATAATCAAAGGATACAAGTACAATGATGTGACAATAATACTCTAGATGAGAACGGCTCGAAAAACGATCGAAAACACTCCGTCATGATGAAACTGCAAGAACTCGCGAATAGTGTTTTTCAGCAAGAACTCGTGAATAGTAACTTCTGAGCAAGAACTCGCTAATAGTAACTTCTGAGCAAGAACTCGCGAATAGTAACTTCCGAACAAGAACTCGCGAATAGTAACTTCTGAGCAAGAACTCGCGAATAGTGACTCCGAGCAAGAACTCGCGAATAGTAACTTCCGAACAAGAACTTGCGAATATTAACTTCTGAATAAGAACTCGCGAATAGTTACTCCGTGGAGCTGGCCGCGAGTTTTGGTGCGAAAACTCGCGAATGGGGGCTGAAAAACGAGGTCTCGCGAGTACCTTAACGAATTCGAGCCAAAGCCTTGCCTCCGGAGGTACAGAAAGGGTCCGAATCCCTTTTCAATGCCTTGGGCTCTTATTCATAGAGAAATCCAGCCCAATTAACAAGTTTCAGGCCTAGGAGCCCAATTTCACTGGATTAAGCCCAAAGTACCTAAATAATATTCAATTAAATTAGAATACATGCCATTCCGCAATAGAACTCCGGAAATGTATCACGATCGAGACTTAGCCGGAAATATCGATGAGAAAATATCGGAGGACCTCGTAAAATAATTCACTGCTTCCAGATGACGAATATACAGCCAAAATATCGCCACAACTTACCGGCATGCTTCTCGGGTGCTAAATTACGAAAATACTCTTGGCCTCGTATGGGGCCGAATTTGCGCGAGACTGCTAGAAACGTTAGTCGAATGCAAATATGTATGCCCGGGGAGTCCAAATTACGACAATACCCTCAAAACTATAGAATGACGTAAATACACGAGAATACCAAGAATACCGAAAATACCATCTAGCCACGTCGGACGAGCTCCCGGGGTGTCGTGATACCGAAAACATCCCCGGGTAATATCAATAGTCCCATGGTTTTCAGATTCAGATTCTAAGTCGTAAACCATATCATATTAGCTCGTCCCTAAAGTCGATACTTGCTCGGGAATTTTTCCGGAAAAACCGTGAGTAGGGTTGAAACGCCTTCGCGGACGCGATCGTTTTGACACTGAAAACGTCAGATTCCGAGGTCGGGCGAAAATCTCGGGATATTTCCGACACGAGGGTCCGGCCCTATAAATACCAGGTCCGCCCCCTGTTACAGTACTAATTCGCGGAAACATACCTTTCTCGTGACTTTTCGAATGATTTCTCGCGACTACTCTCATAGTACAGTGACATTCGCGACTTTTGGAACGAGTTCTCGCGACTACATGCATTGTACAGTGACACTCGCGACTTTACGAACGAATTCTCGTGACTGAACAGTGACACAGTGAACTTAACACCTGAACGAAAACTCGCGACTACGTAGGCTACATAGTGACTTTCGCGACTTTTGGTACGAAAACTCGCGAGACACTTAATAAAATCAGGAAAAAATTATAAAAATTGGAAAAATCTTAATTTCGAGAACTTCACATCATGTCCTCTGACTCTGCCCATTCCTCGAACTCCGATGCCTCGTCATCCCATTTCTCGGACTCCTCATCCGGCTCGGGGAGCTCCAATTCGAGTCTTTCACCTTTTCGTTCCCCCATTACGAACCCTTATCCACATTTCTTCGATCGAATCACACATCTTGAGAATATGATAGGTCCTGAGAGTTCTGCTGTCAAGGTCTTAAAATCTTTTGATCAGCCATATACCATGCATCACCGGAAGTGGAAATCTCTCGTGGAAAATTACCACCTCCCTTCCGATTGTGTTCTATACCAACCGGGTCCTACTGATCGGATCCTTCGTCCACCGGTTGGCACTCACGCCGTTTGTCTTGAGTATCTAGAGTGTGGTCTCCGCTTTCCGCTTCACCCGTTCATTTCCACACTCTTAACTTGTTTAAACATCCATCTCTTCCAGCTGAACCCAAACTCGATATCTTTGGTGGTTGCCTTAATAATTTTCATGGAGACCAACGGGATTTCGATAACCGTTGATAGCTTCTTCCAAGTATTCCAAATCAATACCGCTATCCATTATGGTGCTCAGGGTTGCATCTTTTTCCGTCTGAGGCACAAGAAAAGCTCCTTTCCATTCTCTATGCCTCAATCGAATCATGACTGGAAGAGACATTTCTTTTTTGTCACTTGTGTGGGTTCCACTACATTATCTGCGCTTAGCCTTCCCTGGAGGTTCCCAATTGATGGGGAACCTTTCTTTCCGAAGTCCTATTATCCTATCCCGCGATCCATTACTCCTAAGGCTTTGGAGAGGATACTTGTCGCGTGCGCTACATCAGATGGTACTGACTGGACCCCGAATACGCTATTCTATGCCTCGATCTTGGTCGCCTCCAACATTCTTCCGGCCCCTACCCATATTATTAGGGGACTATTAGGTATGTGGACCATGCATTAACACTTAAACCATCTCAACACCTCTCCCTCGATAAGCACACCTTCCTAAAACCAGCGTATATATGCTCTATAATCTTTTTAACCGTACTTCTCACGCGACTTGTTTTTTTTGCAGATAAAATAATGCCTCCCCCTGGAGATCGTTAGAGATTAGGTGATAAGTTGAGATCCCTCCGTACTCTTGTTACGGAGAAAGATGAGTTGATCTTCGAGATGGCGTCAGGATCTCAGAACCGCACTGCAGCGGCTGAGCTGGCACAAAGCTTGCAAGAAACGGTGACGCAAGCAGAAGAGGCCCGACCGGTTACTCCAACACCACCTGCTCCGGTAATTGAGAATCCCGAGCCCGCAAGAAATGAGCCGGCTACAGAGCCCCCCGAGAGTCCTGAAGATTTAATTCATGTGTCTCGGCGATTAGAGCTTACTGCTAGAGAGTTCTCCCCCGACGAAGGAATGTATGACTTCGCCGAGACACTAGTGGACGTTGTCAGAGATGACGAGGAGGAGGGTGAGATAAGCGGGGGTGGACCGATAGGCCCATTGATAGAGGAGGTTGAGCCAGAGACCCATTCGGAAGGGGAAATAAACCAAGAAGCTCTTTCGGATAAGGGGAAAGACCGATGGAGGGCCCCACTATTTCGGAGATTGCGGAACCCATTAGGAAGAGTGGGTTAACCGCCGAGTTCCTCGATGCTTTCCGAATAAGAGATATACCGAAACATATAATGAAGGAATGGCTCGAGATGGGACGTCAGGCTGGCCTGGTACTAATTAAAGATGGAGTCACCTTTCGGATTCCGATGGGCGATAGTGTTTCCAACAGACCGGCCTTGACGTATTTTGAAAGAAACCCGTTACTACCACCGCGTGGATGAGATGACCACACGGTATTCACCGACTTCGGTCGGTTGATGAGCCAGTTTGCGACCGCGCATCGCATGATGGGAGAGGTTTGTAATCAGATCGGCCATTGTTACTTGCTCTTTGTTTCATCCGTATCTTATCTGTTTTATCATGGTTTTTGCTTTTCTTTCAGATGGAGCGGATAGTTGTGGAGATGAGCACCGCAGCCGCAATAGGGGAGTACTGTATGCTCAGGCATTCGGAGCTTGACAGTCCGGATATAATAGGAGAGCAGACGAAGAAGGCCGCAAAAAAATTGATACAGAATCAGTGGGAAAAGCATGCCCAAGAGATGGCGGCGCTCCGGGAAGAACATAACAAGGCGATCGAAGCCCTAATTCGGGTTCATCGCAGTGAATTAACGGAGTGTGCGGTGTTTCACATTGGGAAAAGGCATGCTCTTGAGCAATCCATCGACACCCTCAAAACGAACGAAAAATACACTCAAGACAAGCTGAAGGAGGTTAGGGCTGAGACCGAAGACAAGTTGATAAAGGCCAAAGATGCCAATGCTGCTGATAAGAAGGCTCTCGGGAAGGCCTTGGAGGAGAATAAAGAATTAAAATCAAAGAATGAGTCCCTCCAATCCACCGTGGACCGTCTTCGGGCTCGAGCCGCTAGGTTGCCATCCCAGGTCAACGACTGTTTCCGGAAACTAATATGGGAGTATACAGTGCACTCCCCGACTTTCCGAAACCTGGCTGCCCAAGCTAATGCGACCTCGTCTGCTCTGTATTTCTTTAGAGGGAGTGTCCAGACTCAAAGAATCTTGGGCATATCCCTGACCCCCGAAGAGAGAGGAAGACTTGATCATAGTCTGTCCAGGAAGTTCACGAATGAACGAGATAAATGTTAATAAGACTCGGGGTGAGGAAGGATGGACCGTCCGACCGAACCCGGCATCGTGCNTATGGGAGTATACAGTGCACTCCCCGACTTTCCGAAACCTGGCGGCCCTAGCTAATGCGACCTCGTCTGCTCTGTATTTCTTTAGAGGAAGTGTCAAGACTCAGAGAATCTTGGGTATATCCCTGACCCCCGAAGAGAGAGGAAGACTTGATCCCAGTCTGTCCGGGAAGTTCGAGCCTGTGACTGCGGAGGACAAATTAGATTGCTCTGGGGATCCGTTCGGGGCGCTCCAATTCAATTTGGAGAAGGACTTGCACCAACAGCAGTATTCGGAGGAGATTGAAACTGAAGAGGGCCCATCGCTTGACGCATTTCTAAGGTTGGCCGCATTATTCCCGGAATCGGTGGATCCCCTCGTGGGAGATCTTCTTAAAGACGAGGAGGGGATGGGTCAACGTGACCCTCCATTATACGTTCCTGCTAGTGTGACAGGAGCTCGAGAACGCCATGAGGTTGAGATGGCGAGTTTTGTTCCCGAGAAGTTGACCGTTGAGGGAACTACAGGAAAAAAGACTGATCCTCCCTCATCGACTATTAAGCTGATAAGAAAGCGCCCTAGCGGACCCGGTGAAGGTTCAAGCTCCAAGAAGAAGAAGAAATAAACTTCCACATGTGTTTTCTTCATTTTTGTGCTCTCCGCATCTTGTATCCCCTATGTGTATATAAAATTTGATTTTGAATTCCTCTCACTTTCTCACTGCAATTTAATAATTATATAATTATGAATAATCCGTCTTCTCTTCTTTTCTACTTAATTTATCGCAACATTCTTCAAGGAATATATAACTCCGAATAATTCAAATCGAGAAATATACTTCCGAGATAATAAGAATCTGCATGAATCTCAAGTAGGAAGGCTCAATAATAACGCNCACGAATGAACGAGATAAATGTTAATAAGACTCGGGGTGAGGAAGGATGGACCGTCCGACCGAACCCGGCATCGTGCCTAGTACACGGTTCGCCAAAGGAAGGGCATGCCTGATGAAGGGAACAATAAGTTCCAAAGAGGAAAAGATACGTACGAAAAGGGCAAAACGGATCCGGGTGGAAAAAGGGGTAGCGCCTAAGTACCCACCCGGGGAAGGGAAGCATATGGCCCGTCGAGTCATCCAACAGCTAACGGTTGGCTTGGGCGGGACATGCACCGAGCATGTTACTCTCGGCAACAGTAAAGTTAAAGTATGATGGGAATGATAAGGGTAAAAGAAGAGGAAATAAGAAAACGGTTAAAAGAAATGATTCATGTGTGTGTGTACGATGTGATTAAGATACGTAAAGATAATTTGTAGCGTGCGTGAAGTTTCCTTTAATAGATTGTGACCGCTTTACAGATTTTGTAGGTGACGCATACGAGGTATGAGAGGGGCATGGGATGGAGGTCGTCGGTTGTCCGGTGATAGAGTCCGGTCCTTTGGAGAACACTCTAAATTATGATGTCGAACTTTGATGTTTTTGAACTATGTTTTAAGTTTACATTCGAATGTTTCTGTTTTATTTACCACGTTTTAAAGAAACAGCTAGGCCCAAATTAGGGTCGCTACACAACCCCTAACGGTGTTGGGAACTTCATCATCAAATGTGGTTGAGATACCATAGCTCCAAATAGGTTCAAACAGCTTCTCCCAAGGATCGCATTATAGGGGAGTATAGGGAGATCCACCACCACAAATTCCACCATCAAAGTTCTTGATATTTCGGGATTGCCCAAGGTTACCGGCAGAAAAACAGATCCCTCATTAGCAACAACGCTATTATTAAAACCAACTAACTTTGTATGCACGGGCTGGAGCTGGGTGGTTCCTTTCAAAGCCATCTGCTCAAAGGCTGCAAGAGTCAATATATTGGTAGCAGCTCCGATATCTACCAGCACTCAAGAAACAGGATGATTAGCAATAATAGGAGAGACAACCAACGAATCGTCTTGTGCGGAGAAAACCCCAGATAAATCCTCAGGACCGAAAGAGATTGTCATCCTATCCAAATCTGTTAACTGGACCGTGTTAACTTCCATGAAGCGCCCCTACTGGTGTAGTGTCTGATAAGAACGTTTACGGGCATAGTTCGAATCACCGACGCTTCTTCCCCCGACGATAGTCATAATGTTGGGGTCTAGATTACCCCACCTTGGTTTAGCATTCTCAACATTCAAAATCGGTTAGCCCGGGTTGGGGCCAACCGGAGGGGGAGGTGGTAGTGCCTGCTGGTTTGCATGAGTTGGTGGGTAAGCTTCATATCTATACCTCTGATGATTTCTTTGCGGCTGATTTCTGCCGCGACCACGATAATGGTTTCCTCTTCCTCCGTCTCGCTGATTCTGTCTACCACCGTTAAAGAACACCCTGTGGCCACCTCCTTGATGTTGGCCACGCTGTCCTCCGTACCCACGTCCTCTCGTGTTTGGTCGTGGGGCATCGGCTTTCGGGATCTTAGGTGTCGTCCCCTCAAGGACACTTATATCGATTTTCCCAGCTTAGATTCTGGCAGAGCCTCCACATTACTGATCAGTTCATCAAGCTGATCCAACTCTAGCAATCTTTCCACCTCAGACATTAATTCCCGACAATCATTCGTTGCATGTCCAAAACTATGATGAAGGCGACAAAACACTTGAGATTCGTAAGTCCCCGGTGTTGGTTCTTGTAAGCGAGGGGGATAACGAAGAGATCCACCATTCTTTTGCTCAATAATGGCAAAAATCTGTTCATAGTTGTACGTCGGAAATACTCTCAACTTAGGTTTCGCAGGTGGGACAATCTTGTCAAGCCCACGACTTGCAACAATATTATGGGACCTATACGCCCGAATCTCGATCACTCTGTGATCCCGCAAGCCTTCATCTTCTCGGATGTATTGTGTGCACCTCAACGCCAAATCCTCCATACTTTCCGGGGGATCCCTATTCAAAGAGTTACATAACGGGTGTCCAGCTAGAATAAGCTGGAGCACCCCAACCTTCTCACTCACAGTAATCTGAGGTATCTTCCTACACTCGGCCTCAAAACGGGTAATAAAACCCAACAACCTTTTCGAGAATCATACTGCAACGCGGTCAAAGAAGTAATAGACTTTATTGGTGCATTGAAAGGCGCAAAAGCTGAATAGAATTGATCCTTAATGTCCTGATATGAAACAATCGAGCGCCTCGGTAACCGATTAAACCATCAGAGGCATGATTCCTTAAGAGAAGCGGCAAAAACGAAGCACATGGCCGCATCACTGAAATTCATCAAACTTACATGAATCTCCAAATTCAATGTATGAGCATGTGGGTTAGTCGACCCGCGATAATGCGGAAGATCCTTGGGCATTTCAATAAACTCAGAACGGGTGGCACTTATAATTGCCGTGGAAAACAGAGATAAAGCATTTGAAGTGTTCCATGAACTTTGCAAAACTTCTATTGACGGCAGAAATTTTCCTCGACTGCCAGTGGGCTCATTAGCCCTCTCATTCTCAGAATAATCTCCCTCATAAGCTGAGGTCTGATGAGTATCTCGGGTATGCTCCCCATACACTCGTAACCTTTCCTGGCCAAGAGCTAGGTTGGCCTCCAATTGATTCATCCTGGCCTCGTTTTGTTCCATCTTCCCACTCATCTCCTTAAACTTTAACTCGATCAACTCTCCAATCTTTTGCAGAGTATCGTTCTGCTCTCCGGTTGCTGCAGTATTTGCTCGCGGTTCCGGAACGCGATCAGTATCCTCCTCTGACACCTCATCATTCACGGGTTCCGGGGTAACATTGTTCCTCTGGGCTCTCCTTTGAGTTTCGACTCGCTCTAACTGAGCGATTAAACTACGCCTTCGCTCTTCCAAATCTTCATCTATTTCCGTTTGATCCGCAGATCTCGAGCGTGAAGGTGGCGAAAGGCGGTCATTATTACGGACCACAACTCGGCCAACTCTTGCGAATTCATAACACTTAGATAAACATTGGCGTGATTGAGGATAAAAACTAGGTGCCCTTTCGGATGAAAACCCGCTCCGGGAGGGCCGAATAGTTACGTTTTGAGCAGGGGGCTCCTCCAGAACTGACGACCGAGCCCCCGGCAACGCAGCAAACTCATAATTAACCTGAGGAATAGGATCCACCTCAATTTCTTCATCAAAAATATCTTCATCAGAATTCCGAGTAGTCATGATAATAGAAATCCAAACTCAGCAATAAAGCTCTCAATGGGATAAAAATCTCGAGTCCCCACGGACGCGCCAAACTGATCTAGTCTAAAAATATTTTGGTTATTTATTTAAAGATCAGTCAATTTTTTAATTATTCAGAATTTAGTTTTTGAGGGGACACGGGCGATATACGAGGTTGGGCCCACAATGTGTGAGCTTACGTCCTCGGGAGAGCGAAGCTCTACCTTGGTTTCCACTATAATAATCAAAGGATATAAGTACAATGATGTGACAATAATACTCCAGATGAGAACGGCTCGAAAAACGATCGAAAATACTCTGTCACGATGAAACAGCAAGAACTCGCAAATAGTGTTTTTCAGCAAGAATTCGCAAATAGTAACTTCTGAGCAAGAACTCGCGCATAGTAACTTCTGAGCAAGAACTCACGAATAGTAACTTTCGAACAAGAACTCGTGAATAGTAACTTTGAACAAGAACTCGTGAATAGTATCTTCTGAGCAAGAACTCGCGAATAGTAACTTCCGAACAAGAACTCGTGAATAGTGATTCCGAGCAAGAACTCGCGAATAGTAACTTCCGAACAAGAACTTGCGAATAGTAACTTCTGAACAAGAACTCGCGAATAGTGACTCCGTGGAGCTGGCCGCGAGTTTTGGTGCGAAAACTCGCGGATGGGGGCGGAAAAACGAGGTCTCGCGAGTACCTTAACGAATTCGAGCCACAGCTTTGCCTCCGGAGGTATAGAAAGGGTCCGAATCCCTTTTCAATGTCTTGGGGCTCCTATTTATAGAGAAATTCAGCTCAATTAACAAGTTTCAGGCTCAGGAGCCCAATTTCGCTGGATTAAGCCCAAAGTACCTAAATAATATTCAATTAAATTAGAATATATGCCATTCCGCAATAGAACTCCGAAAATGCATCTCGATCGAGACTTAGCCGGAAATATCGATGAGAAAATATCGGAGGACCTCGTAAAATAATTCACTGCTTCCAGATGACGAATATACAGCCAAAATATCGCCACAACTTACCGGCATGCTTCTCGGGTGCTAAATTATGAAAATACCATTGGCCCCGTCTGGGGCCAAATTTGCCCGAGACTGCTAGAAACGTTAGTCGAATGCAAATATGTAGGCCAGGGGAGTCCAAATTACGAGAATACCATCAAAACTATAGAATGACGTTGTTGTGGTTCGAAAACCAGGGGTGTTAACAGTCGACCGGTTCGTTGCAAGACGAACTCGGTTGTTATTTGTTTATGTGTGGAGAAAGTTAATGATTCACAGGTAAAGGGGGCGAAAGGATTTTAGAGTGGAAAACCTCAGAAGCGAGGAAAAAACCACTTGACTAAGGGCTAAAAGAAGTGCCCTTAGCCTGTTCAATAAACGAAATCATGATTATACAATGCATGTTTTTCTTTTGATCAACAACAAAGAGAGGGAAGATAATCGAAAATAAATCGAGAGAAATCTGCGAAGCTAAAGCCCTCAAGAGAAAACCGGAACAAAGTCTTTTTCTCCTTCTCTAAGTGTCTTTTTTATACTCCCACTGTACTATGTACAGTAGGGTGTCGTTTTGCGCCTGTCCTTTGCTACTAATTCGGCTAAGTCAGGCGGAACAGCCGCCGGAAATAGCCTCCCAGAGCTGCATGGCGCTGGTCATTTCGGCGCTGCCAGCCGGCTACTCTTTGGCCTCTAGTGGCTTACACCCATTGCCGAATCACGCTACTGACAAGTTTGTCGCGGGTTATCGTCGCGTATGATGAATAAGGATGACCCGAAATAGCGCCTGCAAGAAGTGGACCGATCGGTCTGGGCATATATGGGGAGCTGGGCCCCACAGCTCGGGACCGATCGCCAGATGTGATCGATCGGGCCAAGCGGTATAAATGGGCCCTTTACTAATCGCGGGCTGGATCTGAGCCTCCAAGTTCGGCTTACGTTGTCTGGGCCGTCGTGGCCAAGGCTGGTCCTGACCCTGTTCGGGGTATCGGGCTCCGATGATCTCAACACTAGCCCCTCGGACTCAGTCTCCACCTCGGTGGTGACCGGGGTTCGATAAACAATCGAGATCGTTTGCGCACATGTGACCGATCACAACTTCGGAAACTCGTACCCGAACCGATCGTAATGGCGTCCCGGGGAACCGATCCAATACTTAGAAATTTCATGAAGTGGATTTTTGAATTTGAAATCTGGAACAGTTAAATGGCAATGGCGTAATTCCAGGCTCTGCAATAGCTAACGCCTTTTCATATTCCAAAGGAAGGCAGACTGTCAGACTGCAGCCGCCTGCAGAGGTGATGTGTCACTCTGTGATTGAGCGGTACGCGATATAAAAGTCAGGATTTTTTCTTTGTGCGGCCATTATCATTCTCTGCAACTGACTGCCCAGCCTTTGAAATCTCCGGCGATTCTCGTTCACCCGCTGCTCATCTCCCAATCTTCTTCCAACTTCAAGGTAATCCTCCATGGCACCCCGCAGGTCTAGATACCCTGACATTAGTACCATGGATCTTGACGCCTTTAGGGTTAAGTTTTCCATTCCAGCCCATTACTCCATCTGGAGGGGGAAGGAAGACGTTCTGTGCTTCATTCCCGCTGAGATGAACGTTCCGGCTACCGCTATACCCGTTAGCTATGCCTCCCTTAGATCTGACTTGCGATTTCCCCTGCACCCTTTCGTCACAGCCGTTCTTCGGGAGATCCACTGCCCGAATTTTGCTCTTTTTCCAGGCAGTTACGTATATATTATCGCCTTTATATTTTATTGCCTCAAAAAGAGGGTGGAACCAACCCTCAGACATTTTTTCAACTTGTTCTTGGTGGGATCCCGTGGGGGCAGAAGGTTGTTAGGAGGTCACAAGCTATATTACATAGCTACCCGAACAAAAGAATGTATTATCGTTGACAAGGAAGATTCCCTTCATGAATGGGAAACTTGCTATGTCTGGATAGACATCCCGAGGGAGGACTTGCTGAAAGTTACATTCCTAACCACTCACCCAGACATCGGGAAGTTGGACCGAAGTCGGTTCAACCCATCCCACCCTGATATTGCCAATACCTTGGCAATGCTTCCTCCTCCCGAACGGCGTCTCAAACGAATTGACATCCATCGGGAGAAGAAGCTGTTAGAGATCGGGGTAGCAGGAAGAAAAGGAGCCCCTGCCCCGAAGGGTGACTTCTCCACCTCTGACTCCTCTGAGTCAGATGAATCGGGTACGACTTGGCCCCCTCCAATTCATACTTCCTGATCCTCATTATTTGTCTTTTGCAGATTCCACTGATACCATGTCCGGGAACCGATTAGCTGCAGTGGCTGCTGCTTCAAAAGCCAAAANCCTTGTTTCAGCTGGTACCAGGGAATGGCTAACGTAATAAACGGGCCGATGAATATCATCCCCAATGGTCACCAGGGCTGCGCTGACTGCGGCTTCTGACACGGCCAGATACAACCCTAGGGGTTCGTGACACGTCGGGCTCACCATGACCGGATGAGTGCTTAAGTAAGTCTTCAAGTCGGAAAATGCCCGATCGCACTCCTCGGTCCAGCCAAGATGGCTAGCCTTTCTCAATGTCCTGAAAAAAGGTAGAGCCCGGTCAGTGGATCTAGAAATGAACCTGCTCAGTGCCGCCAGTCGGCCAGTCAGCCTTTGGAATTCTCGCTTGTTTCGCGGAGGCTGCATATCAACAATGGCTTGGACTTTCTCCGGATTGACTTCGATGCCTTTTTCTGAAACGAAATACCCAAGAAACTTGCCACTTCGTATCCCAAAGCAACACTTGTTTGGATTTAGTTTGAGTTTGTATTTACGGCATACTTCGAAACAGCAAGACAAGTAAGGAATATGGTCTTCATCATTCATTGTCTTGACAATCATGTCATCAACATACACTTCCATAATATGACCTATCAACTCCCTAAAGATCTTGTTGACCAACCTTTGGTATGTTGCACCGGCGTTCTTCAAGCCAAAAGGCATAACTTCGTAGAAGTAAACGCCGTCTTCCGTCATGAATGATGACTTCTTTTGATCTTCCTTAGCAAGGAAGATCTGGTGGTACCCGGAGTAAGCATCCATGGTACTCATCATGGTGCTGCCGGCCACAGTATCCACCAATCGGTCAATATGCGGCAGTGGGAACGGGTCCGACTCACAACTCTTGTTGACGTCGGTGAAATCCACGCACATCCTCCACTTCCCGTCTGCCTTGGAGACCACTACTGGGTTTGCAACCCACTCAGTGTAGTGGATCTCCCTGATGAAGCCCGACCGCAACAATTTGTTCACCTCTGCCCGGATGATCTCAATCTTCTCAGGAGAATCGCGTCTCCTCTTTTGCCTTATAAGCTTGATCCCAGGTTCGGTGTTGATCCGATGCTCACACTCGGATCGGTCAATCCCCGGGACATCGTCCGGGGTCCAAGCGAAGATGTCCACATTACTCCTTAGCAATTGGACCAGCTCTTCCTCAAAGGTCGGGGCCAGTTGTTCCCCGATGCGCGTAGTCTTGGTGGAATCGTCCTCCATCAGGTTGATTGTCTTGAACCCGACGGGTTCCATAGCTTGCCTCGGGTGCGGGGGCTCTTCGAGCAAATCCACCCGAGCTCTCTTGATGGGTGCCAAGGTACGGCACTAGCTCATGTAGCACTGTCTTGCTACTTTTTTGTCCCCCTTAACAGAAATCACTCCGTTATCGGAGGGGAACTTGAGCATCATATGGTATGTGGACGGGACTGCCTCAAACTTACTGAGGCCAGTCCGTCCGATGATAGCATTGTAAGCCAGATCGACTTCAACAACTATAAACTCCAGGGTCTCTGATCGGTCCCTGCCCGATTCTCCTAGCGTGACGGGGAAAAGAATTTTCCCGCATGGAATGACACTCCTCTGGTCGAATGACCAGAGGGTGATGTTGGCAATCGGGAGATCATGTGCAGCGGCTCCTAGCATTTCCGCTACTTCACGCTTTATCAAGTTGCATGAAGCCCCGGTGTCTACCAGGATCCTGTGGACCCGTCGATCTGCGATAGTTCCAGTGATGATTAGAGGATCATCACATGGATCGGTGACCCCTTCCCGATCGGCTGCGGTGAAAGTAATTTCTCCCCCAAAGGTTGAGGACCGCTCGGCCGACTCATACTTTACCAGGGCTACAGATTCGGAGCTCTCGGGGAACTCTTCCCGCGCTGCCCTTTTTCGGTCCCTGACCGATTCATTAATCTTTATTCCGCCGGAGATAACATAAATATCTCCGGCGGCCTCCCTCTCCCTGGGCACCTCCTAATTTGGGGAAGGTTGGGTGCCCGCTTCGGCAGGTGGGGGAGCTGGCTGCTCCCTCCTATCTCCTTCATTTCGCGGGGCCCTGCCGCCTCGGCCCCGCCATCTCCTTCTTCGGCCCTGGCCCCGGTGCTCTTGACCGGGCTGGCCCCTCTCCTGCTCGGGTTGGGGAGATATTCGGTCTCCCACCCGGTCGTTATAATGTCGGGGCTGACCCCGATTATCCTTTCCCCTTGGCATGTGACGATCGTCACCCTGATGGCCCGCTCGGGGAGAGTCAGCCAGCTTGCCCCTTCGCTCATCGCGATCGGGCTTTTCCTTGTTCATCGC
Source organism: Utricularia reniformis (assembly GCA_009725065.1). Classification (NCBI taxonomy): domain Eukaryota; kingdom Viridiplantae; phylum Streptophyta; class Magnoliopsida; order Lamiales; family Lentibulariaceae; genus Utricularia; species Utricularia reniformis. Next base: position 610,318 of record RWGZ01000666.1, read on the forward strand.
CGCTACTGTCTCTCGCAGTAACGGGCATTTCAAAGTTGGGTGATCACGGTTGTGATGCAGCTCGCAATACACCCGGTTGTCCTCCTTCTTCAGAGGAGCGATCTTTTCAGCCACAGCCGCCACTTCCCGCGGCTGTTTCTTAGGGTAAGATACCCTATGGTCACCTGCGGGATCAGAATTCCCGCAAGGCTTTCGATATCCCGCTCCCAGCTCTTCATCCACCTTGATGTACTTGTTGATTTTCTGAAGGAGCTTTCCCAAGGTGGATGGTAGGCTCTTCACAAGGCTGGCCGAAAGGCCACAAGGTCCTAAGACTTGCTGCAAGATATCGATTTTATCTCGAAGCTCCAACTTGATACCCCGGGCGGTTCTGTTGAACTTCTCCATAAAAGAGCGGAGACTCATCTTTGACGGGATATATTTCATGTCGTATAGTTCCTGCCTGCTACGAGGCGGTCCTACGTTTGGAGCGAACTGCTCCGAGAAAGCCAAGACGAATTCGCCATACGACTGTATGGATCGGGCCGGCAAGTTCTTGAACCAGGTCTGGGCATCGCCCTGCAACCCTGCCGCGAAGATTCGGCACTTCAATGAATCGGAGGCCCGAACGGTCCCCATTCTTAGCTCAAAATCTGCGACGTGATCAATCGGATCACCGTTGCCTCCGAATACGGGTAACCCCTCAGGGTTACGGTAATATCGATCGGGAACTGCCGCCCAGATCTCTTCGGAAAACGGGAGCATCAAATCTCCCAATGCGGCGGATATGCCGCCCGATTGTTGGGATGACGCCTGGGCCACATGTAGATTGTGCCACCAGCCATCATCCTTACTCCGCTTGATCGGGGCACCCATGGCCCGATCGTAAAGTCCTGGATTGCGCTCCAGATCAGGATCGGAATCCCTCTGCGTTCGCAGCGCCTCCAACTCCCTGGTAAGCTCGTCGATGCATCTCTGCATCTGTTCCTGGTTCGTCCCAGGGACGGGAGTTGGAGTTCTAACTGGAGGAGGCGGAGTGGATTGGTACCTCGGCCTCCTCATTGTTATCCCACGCCTGGAAATCTCCTCTTCATCGGAGCTTGGCACTTCAGGGTCGCTCTCGTACCCTCTGTTGGCTAGAACAGGGCTTGTAATAGCCGGTGGCTCTGTCCTACTCCTCTCCGACGTAACTTCCAGAATAACTTTCCTAACAACAGCTTCCAGGTCCTGTTACGAGAACGTTGAAGCTGGAACACTGCTGGGAAGCGTGTCACTATCGTTCGTCGAAGTTCCCGTCGCCATGCCTTTGATTATCCTATCTCAGGTAAAGACCTCAAATGGGAATTAAAACTCGTCCCCACGGACGGCGCCAAACTGTTGTGGTTCGAAAACCAGGGGTGTCAACAGTCGACCGGTTCGTTGCTAGACGAACTCGGTTATTATTTGTTTATGTGTGGAGAAAGTTAATGATTCACAGGTAAAGGGGGCGAAAGGATTTTAGAGTGGAAAACCTCAGAAGCGAGGAAAAAACCACTTGACTAAGGCTAAAAGAAGTGCCCTTAGCCTGTTCAATAAACGAAATCATGATTATACAATGCATGTTTTTCTTTTGATCAACAACAAAGAGTGGGAAGATAATCGAAAATAAATCGAGAGTAATCTGCGAAGCTAATGCCCTCAAGAGAAAACCGGAACGAAGTCTTTTTCTCCTTCTCTAAGTGTCCTTTTTATACTCTCACTGTATTATGTACAGTAGGGTGTCGTTTTTCACCTGTCCTTTGCTACTAGGTCGGCTAAGTCAGGCGGAACAGCCGCCGGAAATAGCCTCCCAGAGCTGCATGGCGCTGGTCCTTTCGGCGCTGCCAGCCGGCTACTCTTTGGCCTCTAGTGGCTTACACCCATTGCCGAACCACGCTACTGACAAGTTTGTCGCGGGTTGTCGTCGCGTATGATGAATAAGGATGACCCGAAATAGCGCCTGCAAGAAGTGGACCGATCGGTCTGGGCATATGTGGGGAGCTGGGCCCCACAGCTCGGGACCGATCGCCAGATGTGATCGATCGGGCCAAGCGGTATAAATGGNCGGGCATTATTACGGACCGCAACTCGGCCAACTCTTGCGAATTCATAACACTTAGATAAACATTGGCGTGATTGAGGATAAAAACTAGGTGCCCTTCCGGATGAAAACCCGCTCCGGGAGGGCCGAATAGTTATATTTTGAGCAGGGGGCTCCTCCAGAACTGACGACCGAGCCCCCGGCAACGCAGCAAACTCATCATTAACCTGAGGAATAGGATCCACCTCAATTTCTTCATCAAAAATATCTTCATCAGAATTTCGAGTAGTCATGATAATAGAAATCCAAACTCAGCAATAAAGCTCTCAATGGGATAAAAATCTCGAGTCCCCACGAACTGCGTCAAACTGATCTAGTCTAAAAATATTTTGGTTATTTATTTTAAGATCAGTCAATTTTTTAATTATTTGGAATTTAGTTTTTGTGGGGACACGGGCGATATACGAGATTGGGCTCACAATGTGTGAGCTTACGTCCTCGGGAGAGCAAAACTCTACCTTGGTTTCCACTATAATAATCAAAGGATACAAGTACAATGATGTGACAATAATACTCGAGATGAGAACGGCTCGAAAAACGATCGAAAACACTCTGTCACGATGAAACTGCAAGAACTCGCGAATAGTAACTTCTGAGCAAGAACTCGCGAATAGTAACTTTCGAACAAGAACTCGCGAATAGTAACTTCCGAACAAGAACTCGCGAATAGTAACTTCTGAGCAAGAACTCGTGAATAGTAACTTCCGAACAAGAACTTGCGAATAGTAACTTCCGAACAAGAACTCGCGAATAGTGATTCCGAGCAAGAACTCGCGAATAGTAACTTCCGAAAAAGAACTTGCGAATAGTAACTTCTGAACAAGAACTCGTGAATAGTGACTCCGTGGAGCTGGCCGCGAGTTTTGGTGCGAAAACTCGCGGATGGGGGCTGAAAAACGAGGTCTCGCGAGTACATTAACGAATTCGAGCCAAAGCCTTGCCTCCGGAGGTACATAAAGGGTCCGAATCCCTTTTCAATGCATTGTGGCTCCTATTTATAGAGAAATCTAGCTCAATTAACAAGTTTCAGGCCCAGTAGCCCAATTTCACTGGATTAAGCCCAAAGTACCTAAATAATATTCAATTAAATTAGAATACATGTCATTCCGCAATAGAACTCCGAAAATGCATCTCGATCGAGACTTAGCCGGAAATATCGATGAGAAAATACCAGAGGACCTCGTAAAATAATTCACTGCTTCCAGATGACGAATATACAGCCAAAATATCGCCACAACTTACCGGCATGCTTCTCGGGTGCTAAATTACTAAAATACCGTTGTCCCCGTCTGGGGCCGAATTTGCCCGAGACTGCTAGAAACGTTAGTCGAATGCAAATATGTAGGCCCGGGGAGTCCAAATTACGAGAATACCCTCAAAACTATAGAATGACGTAAATACACGAGAATANTAGGTCGGCTAAGTCAGGCGGAACAGCCGCCGGAAATAGCCTCCCAGAGCTGCATGGCGCTGGTCCTTTCGGCGCTGCCAGCCGGCTACTCTTTGGCCTCTAGTGGCTTACACCCATTGCCGAACCACGCTACTGACAAGTTTGTCGCGGGTTGTCGTCGCGTATGATGAATAAGGATGACCCGAAATAGCGCCTGCAAGAAGTGGACCGATCGGTCTGGGCATATGTGGGGAGCTGGGCCCCACAGCTCGGGACCGATCGCCAGATGTGATCGATCGGGCCAAGCGGTATAAATGGGCCTTTTACTAATCGCGGGCTGGATCTAGGCCTCCAAGTTCGGCTTACGTTGTCTGGGCCGTTGTGGCCAAGGCTGGTCCTGACCCTGTTCGGGGTATCGGGCTCCGATGATCTCAACAGACGTAAATACACGAGAATACCAAGAATACCGAAAGTACCATCTAGCCACGTCGGACCAGCTCCCGGGGCGTCTTGATACCGAAAACATCCCCGGGTAATATCGAATTGAAGAGTCTTGAGAAACGAGGCAAAGTGGAAACATACAATCGATTGCAGAGCAAATAGCACATTTACTGGCGAAGCAAACAGTGAGGGAACACAACCTTCAGACAATGAATAACGACCCATTGGCCGCAATGCCGCAAAGCGACATGAAAGAGAAAAGACTGCCACCCCCGGTGAGTCATCAGCTCAAGGTGAACGTCGAGCGAGAAACCGAAAAATCATCGATCAATTAGCCGAATACCACAAAATAGTTCGTGATCTACAACTTGATATACGATCTCACACTGAGCAATTGACAATGTTCAATGAGATACAATTAATGAAGATCGACCCAGATACACTAAATCATGATCAACGAGTTTTATACAGTAATGCCATGACCACATTGCTCCAAGGTGCATCGAATCGATCTACACCACCATCGGTCGGCTCCGATAGTAATGCAAATCCGTCATGCAATGATAGTACTCAAGAAGATCCAAATTTGACTAATTAATCAAATATTATGTAATATCTTATTTCGTGTTAATCCAAATTTTATTGTTTAATCGTATCTTTTTTAAATGTTTTATGATAATAATAATTTTTTATCAATTCGTATATTTTTATATAATAATTTTTTTATTAATATTAATAAATTAGATTTATATTTTATTATATAATTAAAATTAAAAAAATATTATAATAATAATCTCATGAAATAGAATTCCCTCTCTGAAGACCGTGGCCAAGACCATACAACGGTATGACCACCATGCTGGCGCCCATCGGTGGTCTACCTTTGGGCTTTGTTTGAGAAATATTTCCATATAATAAATACTTTTGTAATTTCCATATGGTCTCGGGACCATAGATGAGGATGGTCTTATAGCCTAAGGCCTACCTTTTGGTTTTGTTTGAGAAATATTTCCATATAATAAATACTTTTGTAATTCCAAATTGCATTTTTTCGATTGTATCCTTCGATTATTAATGGATGGCCCACGTGTTGGATTTTATCCAAGTCAAACTCAAATCCAATTATTGTATTGTTCAAACTCAGTCATATAATTGAACCGTCGGGAATTCCAGTTTATCTGTGAGTTCAAATCAAAATTTTAGTGTTATATTATAGGATAAGAAAAGACAAATTAATCAGATTCATAAAATAAAATATTTATTGGTAATCATTATTAAGTAACATGAAATATATATCAATGATATAAAATAATTATTATGTAATATCAAACTAATCTGCCCCGGGGTTCATATTTTTATGTCCCCAAGAGGATGGTAAGATACATTCGCTAAATGCTTAATTATATGATTTGTGAATTATTCAATGAGAATTAGAATTCAATTGGGTAATGTGAAATGTTTAACTAGAGATTGGTGGTAAATTAGTTTATTTTTCCTTAAGAACAACTATAGAGATGGTTGTGGTCCTTTTTAGGGGTACTAACAGTTATCGAATTATGATCGCAATCGACAAATATGATACGATTTTTGATTTTGTTGTTTGTGGGACAAATTTAGAGTAATTAAAGAAATGAGGAAAACACAAAACCCTGAAAGAAATGGGAAAAAATTGCAGTATCAAGAGAGAATCATCTTAACTAATCCACTAAACAATCAAAGGCAGTACAACAGCGATAGGGTTGGCGGAAACGAAGAGCAGTAATAGAATGACTCGAAAAAAGAATAATAACCGCGGAAATGATCCAAAATTCGATGATCTAAGCAATGCCCCAGGTCCGAGAGATATTTCTAAGCCTTCCTTTCCTCTTCTTTAAATAGATGAAGAATATCAGTTATCTCCGTAATTTCTGACAGTTATCTCCATAACATCCGGTAGTTATTTTCCTCCAATTTTAACTGACATTAATCCAGAGTTGAACTTATCGGTCTAAGGGACCGATACAACATTTAGCGAATCACACAACCTGATTTCAATATGGATCTGATATGGTTGAGTTTGATTCAATTGGACTTTGGTCTCAAGTTTGTTCGATTTAACCTATTTTTGAACTTTGGGCCGGTCTGTCTGCATGAGCTATACACATTACGTGATACCCGGTCATATGGTTCTCATCATAGATTACATGAAACTAATAGTGATAATGCAATACTCTCAAGCAAATCATGATACAAAGTGAGGCGAGTACTTGGTAAATGAAATTGAAATAATAATAATGTAATTGTATTTGTCTAAAATTAATTCCAGCTCATGTAATAAAAACGACAAAGGGGGGCCACGTGCGACCGGGGTCACCATACCCATGAACATAATTTCAGACCAGACGACTACTCTCCCCTTTGACTGTAAAGCAACCAATCATCTTTCCACAAATATTAACCACCTAACAACTTAAATACCCTATACAATCTAATCACTTTATACTACAATGTTTTTCACCTATTTTTTCTAAATATACGTTACAATCCCATGTATAGTGTAACAATGGTTTATCTTATCCCAATTTTAAATAAGTAATGTAAAAATCTAATAATATAATGAACTTCATACATTCCATATAAATTAATAATTAAATAAATGAGAAATAATTACATTATATTAAAATTTCACTTTGTTAACTAAATAAATAAATATTGCCCCATTGTTTTAGTGAAGAAAGGAGAGAGTGGTTTCTGAATAACGCAGCTGTCATTGGACCGGAGTAACACAAAGAAAGCCTGACGCATTCTTACATACAGCAAATCAGAGTTTGTGATTGTCGGATTCCACTATCTCTTTCTCTTTCTCACCCTCCATTCTCTCTGGGTTTTTTTCTTTCATTCCCAATTTCTCACCCGTCAATGAGATCCATAGAACACTGAATTAATCTCACCGGAATGCTCCTACAATGGCTCATCGACATTACCGATCGCCGTTCGGAGACACAACTCATACTAAAGTATTCGTTGGAGGACTCGCTTGGGAAACTCCCACAGAAGTAATGCGTGATTACTTTCAACAGTTTGGAGAGATTCTTGAAGCCGTCATTATCAATGATAAGCCCACCGGAAAATCCAAAGGATACGGATTTGTAAGCAATCTTCGACATCTTCTTCTACTCCCTTAACGTAATTCACAATCATTTTGATTCACAGGTAACATTTAGAGATCCTGAATCAGCGACGAGAGCTTGCACCGATCCTAATCCTTTGATCGACGGCCGACGAGCTAATTGCAACATTGCCTCCTTAGGCAGACCGTCACCTCGTGCTTCTTCTCATTTTTCTATAGCAACAAGTCTACAACCACTTCGGCCACCGTACATGTCGCTGCCGCCAACTCCGCCACCGCCGCCGCTGATTTACCGGCCTTACGGGTATGCCGTTTTTTGGGGTTTTCCCGTTACATTCGTTAACAGATATGTTTGCTGATATGGAAACGGGAACCGTTGAATCGAATTTAATGCAGTTGGCCTATAGGCAGATGAACAGTAGTTAATGAGCAACGATTTTTTTTACAACTTGAGGTGTGTAATTTCAAGATTAATTATAATAGTTTAACAATTCAATGTTTAATAAAAAATATGAATAATTTCTATTTTTATTTTATGACTATGTGGTTCAATCATACTAATTAGATATTCATTTATTATTTTGGAACTTCTCCTTGTAAGTTCCAAATACAAAACAAGAATTTCTAACTAATGCGTCCGCTTACATGTCATGCAATCGCAGCAACGTTAAATTCATGTGGATAATCCCAAAATAATAAGTAATTCTCTTTTAGGATCATTGCATCAAAATAGTCTATATTTAGCCTTCTTCATTGATAAACCCCTAATAAAAAGTTACATATACCAATTGCAATATTTTTTTAATTATTAATTGAGTTTACATTACATTGATATGTAATTAAATTATTAATCCCGACAGGTATTCACCTTACACGCATTACGACCAGGTTAGTTTTTAATTTATTTACTAATTGCATTTATTTACTTTTTTATCTTTTTGTAATAAATGAATTGTACGGTGGTGGCCAACTTGTCCAAACATGACAGCACTCCAATCAAATGTACGGTGTTCCATCACCATCTCCGGCAATGCCCAGCCCTTATTTCTACGGCTACACTTTACAACCTCCGAGGAATCTATTCCCTCCACGTTTCCACGCGCCGCCTTATGTCTTTTCTCCTCCGCCACCACCGCCTCCCCAGCTCTCTTTTCATCACCGGCCACTTCCCACCGGTAAACTCGTCTCTTTCTTCTTAGTTTATATAATGAAAATGTCTGAATATAAAAAAAGCATGGTATATTATATTTTGGAGATTACAAAGTAGTGAGGCCCCCTACTGGTAATTAAATGTGAGCATTTTATTTTCTCTAGTTTTAATACTAGAAATAGTTATAAAGTGGTGAATATTAATAATATTTGGATAAATAAATAGATTTTTAAATAATTATAGGCATGTGAGGTCTGAGCCTATAATTGACGTCTAAGCACGTGATAGGAGCACAAAGTTGTAGTTGGCATTTGCCATTGACAGCTTGTCACGTGCATTCCGACAAATAATATTATCCAATCAGTTTTGTTTTGAATATATAAAATACAGCTATTTAAATATTTAAAATCCAATTTTCACCATCAATATTCTTTATTTTGAAATATTAAATTTATTTTTTAATATTATTGTTATCTTCACTTTTTGTTATCATTTTTTTATTCATCAATCTTAATCGTTGATTTAGAAGGCTGATTCCTTTATGATAAAATCGTTGAGTGAAAAATGCAATAAAATATAACAAAATGTACACAAAAAGATTGCTGAGTAAAAGTGTAATTGATTTAAAAAATAATTGTTTAAAATATATTTTCCTTATTTATATTGTTAAATGTTGTATTTTGAGGTGTCAGATTCAGCTTCAGTATCTCAAAGCCAAAGGGAAGGGAGGGCAGGATCTGTTGGTTCCGCGACTTCAACTTCTGGGTAGGGAAACTCCTCCTACAAAGAACATAGGATAATTGTCGACTTTAATTATTTCTCTCTTAATAAATAATAAATATTCATTTTTTCTTAGTGACATTTAATGTAACCAAGGCCTTTCTCATTATCATGTTATTATTTTTAATAGATTCTTTCATTTACAATAATTCGAATCATTTCTTACTCTATCCAAAATCTACAATATTTTATAAATGTCTTAGGTAATATGCTTATGTTTTGAAATATAGAAAACATTTATGTTTCTTAACAAAGTTAATCACAAAGATTTATGAAAATTTAATTTTATGTATGAAAATAAAAACAAATATTTGAACTCAAATGTTCAGTTCGAAGTTAATATTACAACCTAAGTAATGGTAGGTTAATGAATTTAGTTACCAAAATTTTTAATTATGTTGTATTTATTATACAACATATTAATTTATTTAGTACCCTATAAAATGATTGTAAGTGTATTGTAAATAATTTGTTTTACAAATTTCATTAATATTTGGCATATTTGGATTGATTAATTTTGTTAGTGTTTTTTCATAGTTCATATTTATTAAGTAGGTTTCTAGTTCGTATTTCCTTTGTTTTTTAAATATTTATGGTGGATTTTTTTTGTTTGTAGCGTAAATTGTAATAGATCAATCATGAACTTGTTCTATCAACCAAAGTTTGTTAATTATGTTAATGCAATGCGCAATCAACCATGGAATTTAGCATTGTTTCCTCGTAGATCGAATATTTCGAGTTGAAAAAATTTGACAGTAATAGTGTGAGATATGGTTACTTGTTGTTGCCGACATTGTCATTGAATTATAAAATTATTTAGAATAACAATTTTTAATTTATTTGATGCATAGCATTTATGGATGTATGATGTGACTAATTGAGCTCACTTTCTATCTTGAGGTTTCTATAATGATAGAAGCGGATCTCTCTTTTTTATATTCTATGATATTGTTTTTATTATAATAGAAACCGGTTTTGTAATCTACGATATGGATTTCTATTATGACATAAATTGAGCTCGTTTTGTTTTTAATTTTAAAAACCTATGCTCGATTTATATTGTGATAGAACCGAGTTCAAAAGTTGTGTGACTAGTATTTTTTATTTGATGGCATGTCAAGATATTTTTCTCCTATAAATACATAGCCATTGGTTGACATATACTATGAAGTTCGAATTCTCAATTTGTGTTGAATTTTTTGTTGTTGATTTGAAAAGAATTACTCTGACAATAGATCTTACATTTTTAATTTTTAGTTCTTCATGGGTACTTTTTCCCGGCAAAGTCGAAAGTGGCGAACATTCAAATCAGAGTAACAATTCAACTAATCTTGATAAGTTTGCCATCGCAATTACGTTGCAATTAATTATGTTTTTGTACTAGCAGTCTTTTATTCCGCACGTGCTAGATGTTTTTTTCACATATGAGCCAAAACCGACATGGAGACTCTTAGGACATACTGTCATTATATGTTTATTACGATCCTGATACTCTAGTACTTGCAGTGAGTTTTTGTTTTAGGACTAAAGTTGAGTTAAAGGATTCATTGACAAAGTAACCGGTCAAGATTGCAAAACGGGAGTTTATTGTCCATCGAAGGAATCATACAGACTAAGATGTCCATTGTCGTTCAACACCAAATAATGTCCTTGAAGAATCATGGCAGGCTATGTCACGACTCATCTATTCTACCCGAGCCCTAATAGTCGGGCATGGTCGAGCGTGTAGGCATCATACTGGATCCTGGTGGATTCTTGGCTACGCCTCGCGTCCCCCGCCATGCAGCCACTCGACTCATGTAATTCTCCCATGCGAACGGGGGCTAGCGAGTCCTCACTAATCCGGCTGTTTCCGCCAATAACTCAATACAGATGGATTGTTCCAACCAGACAACATGTGGTTTTCCTTTTATATTTGTTTTATACAGTTTGAAATTTTTTTCAGATTCATATCCGACCTAGAAAAACCGAGTTTGACCTGAAAACCTGATATCGAGTGTTATCAGTCAAAATATCGATGCCACCCAATCTTTTTCGTACCAATCAATATTAAACATTGATTTAATAATATGTGTCTTTTGAAATATGTAGTCATATATTTTTAAATTTATAAAAAAGACCTTTAAGTTTATACTTGTTATAAAAATGTATTATTTATGATTAAAATATTTTTTTCAATAAAGAAAAAAATGTAGTTATGAAAGGTTTTAAAAAATAAGGGTAGTATTGAAAGTTGATTTTGGAAAAAAATATATTAGTGAAAAATCTCATGTCAAACTCATTTTCTAGACCTTCCAATCTCTTACCATTACCATCCCTTGATTACCGTTATGTCCTCTTTGATATGTCTAGACATTAGCTAAGAGTGAGTGTGCGCGTGCAGGTTAATTGGTGTTTTATATTGCGGTCCTTCGTACAATCGGATAGTCACTTGCGTCAACTGTTCTATACTGCCGCACACGCGTCCCCTTGGCGGAATTTCTAGGATTAACGGTATGTTTGCACAGTTCATGTCAGACTGCTTGCTCTAACCGATCGCCGCTAGTGCGGTAGGGTCTTATGCGTCGTTCTGACAGTACCAGGTTCTACGCGGATTCTCCGATTACGGCACCACCTATCTTTCCCGTACTATTTTCCGTTTCTAATCGGTCAGTTCGGATGATGCCTCCACCCTTGGTCGACCGAGCATGTTGCTACTGCAATGGGTTGAATGAGCGTGTTGTTACGTTCTTTCGTCATGATGTCTCTTGTTGGGGCGATCATCACTTTTCATGGAAAGGGACAATCGACAGTCTGAGTATGATCGACATTGAAGTGACGATCGGCACCAGGTTCAAGCCTTGAGAGCAGCATGCTTCAGTGTGACGGTCGATCAACCGAAGGAGTGCACTGAGTGGAGTCGACAAGGATTAGTGGACCTTAACCCTAAAGCCCACTTGCAACTATTATATAATAGATGTTAGCCGCCTTAATTTGGATTATCATCATATTAGGGTTTATCAGAGAATAGCAGGGATCACGAGGAATAGGTTCTGGTTTGGAACTTTCTGTTGTGGCTTTTGATTTAAGTTGCACAAGAACTCGATAGTTTTTGTGACTGTAATCTTGGTGTTATTTTCGTGATAGTGGATTGACCAAGAGGTGGTCTGTGGTTTTCTCCCGGTACTCGGGTTCCACGTAAAATTTGATGTGTTCTTTTTTCCCATTCCGCATATAGTTTTTGCTAAGTTTAATTGGTAAAACGAATCGTGAAATCCATTAAAAGCTAACAAGTGGTATCGGAGCTCTTGGTTATCTGGTTACAGGTTTAGCAGAAGGATTTTTTGCTCAGTGATTCAGATTTCAGAGACTGAAAAATGGAGGATTCCAGCGTACCGATGATTAAACTCACGTCGGCAAACTATTCCATCTGGAAGGTGAAGATGGAGGACTTGTTGTCCTGTAAGGATTTGTGGGCGACAATCGATCCGGCAAAACCAGAGGGAACAGACTGCAGAAATGGAAATCGATGAACAAGAAGGCGCTGGCGTATATCAGATTGTGGGTCGACCTGTCGTTGTTTAATCATATTTGAGAGTTGACTGAGCCGAAGGCCATGTGGGATAAACTTCAGAATATATGTAAGAGAAAGAATGTGCAGAACAAGGTTGACACAATCAAGAAGCTGGTAAATCTCAGATATGTCGATGGGAGTCCGATGACGGTGCACCTGAATAAGTTTCAGGATTTGGTGAACAAATTGACTCGGGCCAATCTGAAACTTGACGATGAGTTGCAGGCGCTACTAGTTCTTGGGACACTGCCTGATACATGGGAGACACTGCTGGTGACACTTAGTAATTCTACACCAGTATTGTCGTTGTCAGGAGTTGTCAAGAGTCTTTTGAATGAAGAAGAAAGGAGAAAAGAAACGAGTAAAGACGGTCGGGGTACTCTGGCCGCTGCTACCAATCGACAGGGACGTGGGTTCAACCGATCGGAAAAACAAAGGAGAAGCAAGTCACGTGGAGGTGACAAGAGGAATGGGGGAAATCCTTCAGGTAGAATAGGAAGAGCATGTTTTCAATGTGGGATTGTCGGACACTTGAAGAAAGATTGTGTCCATTATAAGAGGTCCTAGGAAGTGCACATGAAGAATGGCAAGAATGAGACCGAGGAGGCCAACATGGTCGGCTCGCAGGGTGACGAGTTGATTGTCTTATCTCTTGAGGAGATGAACTTGTCGCAGGGGGGATCAGAGGAGTGGGTCTTTCACTCAGCTGTCTCTTACCATGCAACACCTAACCGCAGTAGTTTCAAGTCTTACACTGCTGGAGATTTCGGGATGGTGAAGATGGGAAAATCTAGTGCATCGTCGATTGTGGGCATCGGATGCATAGAAGTGACGACCAACACGGGGATGAAGCTCGTGTTAAACCAAGTAAGACACATTCCCACATTACGACTAAATTTGCTTTCCTTGAATGTTTTTGATCTTGAAGGGTATACAAGTGTGTGCGAGAATGGCTCGTGGAAGCTAAAGAAAGGGTCACTGTTGGTTGCGAGTGGAGTGCTGCAACAGACCCTGTACAGAACTTGGGTGTCGACCGTTATGAAGCCGATCGACACAGTGTCGACTGTGGTAAAGTCGATCGCCACAACTGATTCTGATGTTTCTTTGGATACTTGGCACAAGAGATTGGCCCACTTGGGAACCGAAAGGCTTAAATATTTGACGAATGATGGACTTCTGTCGAACGGGAACTCTATGATGAGCTGATGTGAAGACTGCTTGGAAGGGAAAGAACACAGAGTTGCATTCCAAGTTAAGTCGATCAGAAAATCACAACCTCTTGCACTGGTCTACAGCGATGTGTGTGGGGAGATGGATGTGGAGACATTCAGTGGCAAGAAATATTTCGTATCATTTGTGGATGATACCCCAAGGAAAGCTTGGGTTTATCCGATTAGAACCAAGGATGAGACGTTCATCAGGTTCAAAGAATTCCAGCACATGGTTGAAAGAGAGACTGAGAAGAAGTTGATCTGCTTAAGGAGTGATAATGGACGTGAGTATACCTCATCGGCGTTTGATTTGCATTGCAAGGAGAATGAGATCATACATGAAAGGACAGAGCCAGGAACACCGCAACACAATGGGATAGCCGAACGGTTAAACCAAACACTGTTCGATAAGGCGAGATGCATGCTCGCTACTGCAAAGTTGCCGAAGAGATTTTGGGGAGAAGCATTGTCGACCGCCTGTTATATGAGAAACAGGTCCCCTTCGATATCTATTGATTTTAAGACTCCTGATGAACTTTGGTTCCAGAGAAAACCAAAGTATAATCACTTGAGAGTGTTCGGGTGCAAGGTCAAAATATTGGTTCCGAAGGAACAAAGGAAGAAATTGGACTCACATTCCCAGACCGGAGTATTTCTGGGATATGGTGAAAATGAATTTGGCTACAAGCTCTGGAATCCGACCGAGAAGAAAGTCATAAGGTCGAGGGATGTGGTATTTTTCGAGGATGAAAATACCACCTATGTGACTTCTGGGTCCAAGGGGACGGACTCTGTGAACACTGAAGAACCCCGGTCAACATTGTCGACCGACACTGAGGAAGACCGATCGGCAATGCCGATCGACACTAATGATGAAGAGTTGACACCGCCGATCGACAATGCAAATGGCGATGGTGTTGATGCTGAAGCACCTACTGAAGCTCCTGAACAAGAGCCTGAAGTGCCGATGGATGAAGAAAGAAGGAGTACGAGAGCTAGACATCCTTCTAACAGATATCTAGCAAGTGACTATGTACTTGTCTTGGAACATGGAGAACCTGAGACATACAAGGAGGCCTTGAGTATGAGGGACAGTGACCGATGGAAAAAGGCGATGCAGGAGGAGCTCGCCTCGCTTGAAAAGAATCAGACCTATGAATTGGTGAAAGCACCTTTCGGGAGGAGGCCGCTGTCGAACAAGTGGGTTTTCAAGAAGAAATTTGAACCTTATGGGAGCGTTCGGTATAAAGTAAGATTAGTGGTGAAAGGTTTTAATTAGAAGAAAGGAATTGATTTTGATGAAGTGTTCAATCCGATTGTGAAGCTTGTGTCGAACAGAGCGGCTCTAGCGCTCACTGCACAGTTTGATTTGGAAGTCGAACAGATGGATGTAAAGACAGCTTTCTTGCATGGAGATGTTGAGGAGGAGCTGTATATGGAGCAACCCGAGGGGTTTGTGAAGAAAGGAGACGAGGGCAAGGTATGCAGACTTAGGAGGAGTCTATATGGTCTCAAACAGACACCAAGACAGTGGTACATGAAGTTTGATAATTTCATGAAGGAAAGCAAGTTTGAGAGGTCTTAGGAAGACCACTGCATGTACCGGAAGACCTTCGACAAGAACAGATTTACTCTACTACTTATCTATGTCGATGACATATTGTTGATCAGTCAGGATATGAGATTGATCAATGATTTGAAAGCTCAGTTATCAAAAGCATTTAAGATGAAAGACTTGGGGCCGACTAATAGGGTCCTTGGGATGTCGATGGTCAGAGACAGAACGACAAGGGAGATTGTCGTTCATCAGCAGAGATATGTTGAACAATTGCTGAAAATGTTCAACATGCGGGATGCAAAGGAAGTCAGTATACCGATGGGTGCTCAGTTTCGTTTGAGTAAGAGTTCTTGTCCGACCACCAAGGCCGATCAGGAGGAAATGTCGACCGTACCATATGCATCTTTGGTCAGCAGTATGATGTATTTGATGGTGTGTACAAGATCAGACATTGCCTTTGCTGTTGGAATGCTGAGTAGATATTTGTCGAATCCCAGGAAGGATCATTGGGAAGCAGTCAAGTGGCTTTTGAGATATTTGAATGGGACTAAGGAGATTGGTCTAAGATATCGAGCTGGGGAGGAGTTGAAACTGGAGTGTTTATGTGATGCAGATTTTGCTAGAGAATTAGAGTCGAGGAAGTCCATCTCAGGATTTGTATGAGTAATCAGAGGAGCAGCCATTTCTTGGGTGCTCGGTTACAGAAATGGGTGGCCTGGTCCACCACAGAAGTAGAGTATATGGCAATCACAGAGACATGAAATGATATGGTGTGGTTGAAGAGGTGGCTCTCAGAGATTGGTTTTTCTATGGAACCGATCATACATTGTGATAGTCAGAGTGTACTAGAGCTCACTAAGAACCCAACATTTCATTCAAGAACGAAACATGTGGATGTGAAATTCCACTAGATTAGAGATACAGTGATTGAGAAGACTTTGCAGTTGAAGAAAATACATACTGAGGAAAATCCGGCAGATATGCTCACTAAGGTAGTGAGTACGAAGAAGCATCAGTTCTGTTTCAGATAGGTTGGGCTGGGACAGATTGGAAAGATTTATCAATGATCGGCAATGCGCTCTAAGGCTGGAGGAGGAGATTGTTGGGGCGATCGGCACTTTTTATGGAAAGGGATGATCGACAGTTTGAGTATGATCGACATTGAAGTGACGATCGGCACTAGGTTCCAGCTTTGAGAGCAGCATGCTTCGGTGTGACGGTCGATCGACCGAAGGAGTGCACTGAGTGGAGTCGACAAGGATTAGTGGGCCTTAACCCAAAAGCCCACTTGCAACCATTATATAATGGATGTTAGCCGCCTTAATGTGGATTATCATCATATTAGGGTTTATCAAAGAATAGCAGGAAGCACGAGGAATAGGTTCTGGTTTGGAACTTTCTGTTGTGGCTTTTGATTTAAGTTGCACAAGAACTCGATAGTTCTTGTGACTGTAATCTTGGTGTTATTTTTATGATAATAGATTGACCAAGAGGTGGTCCGTTGTTTTCTCCCGGTACTCGGGTTACACGTAAAATTTGTTGTGTTCTTTTTTCCCATTCTACATCTAGTTTTTGCTAAGTTTAATTAGTAAAACGAATCGTGAAATCCATTAAAGCTAACATTTCCATCATTAGGTAGAACGTGAGTTGGATGTTGTCCACGCCCCGGTCGCCACTACCTTCTTAGTCTATCGTGGCTACAACTCGTTAGTTCCTTCGACCCCCTTGTTTCTGCCCCCACCCCAACCCGTACTCAATTTCCTTGCCCGCCTCTAGTTATCTATTATGCGGGGTTTACACGACCACTTAATTGATGGTGAATGAGCTATTACTATTTTCATAAACTCACATACTTGCTTTGGTAGGCGGCGAAGAGTGCTTCACAAAGTAAACATGACAAAAGTGTCGATCTCTAGACCATTGGTAGGATGCTCACGTGTACATTTCGGATTAGTTGGACTTTAAAATACAATATCTTAAGGCATGGTCAATTGAGAAACGGGCTATGAGAAGACATAGTGATATTGCCCGAGGGTATTTACGACATTATGATACCCTCTGGCTCATCTTGCATAATTATATGATATTTTCGGTTTTCTGTTACACTTTCGGAGTAATGCGATTTCAAGGGAAGTCTCGTAATCTAGGCATCTTGGGACCGCGTATAGGAATTCTAATGACATTTTGAGCAGTTTTTGATGGTTCCGGCCCGGAATGATGCCGGAGAGCACATCAGTGAGCTTTTATGATATTATTATGTGCTATTTTCTAAGTATTGGGAGATCAAAAACTGATCAACGGTATTTTCTTATCTTTACGTATGATCAGCTTTCGACCGGGGTACACCTCGGAAAATCCGGGACATTAGGACACATATCCCAATGAAATTAGTCATTTTTTAGCAACTCAGGCCATATTGGGCCAAATTGACTAATACTGGGCTTTTGGACCCTATGTTGACCTATTGAGTCCATTTTTTCTATAATTACAGGTCTTTTGGTACCGAAAAAAGGTTTAGATTTGTGGCATGCTCCCCAAGGCAAGGTTTTCGCGTGAACTTGCTCCGGGACTAGCGTGTATTTGTGTTTCAGGTCTGAGTCGCATGGATTTGTTTCTTGGAGTAGCGTGGACTTGGTCTTAGAACTGAGTAGCGTGTTTTTGCTATCCGTAGTCGCGTGTTTTCGTATCACGTTGTTATATGCGGAGTTTTGTATCTTATTTTGTGGAGACTTGATGAGGACTCGCGTGGAATTGATGTGTCGCATGGATTTGGTGTGTTGAATCGCGTGGAATTGGCACTTCGGGGTCGACTGTGTGGAATGGATCACTTTCCTAACCATATTCATTAGGATTCATGATATCTCTTGATTGTAATTGTATTCGTTGATCAATTATAGTGAAAACCAAGGTAGAACTCTACTCTCCCGATGACCTAAGCGCACACATTGTGGGCCTAATATCGTATATCGTTCGTGTATCCACATTAATTGAATCGAAGATAATAACTAGAAATTGAATGATCAATAACAAGTACATAAATATTTTAAGACAAGATCACATTGTATTCATGGGATTCACCATGGATCTTCCTAGTTACTTGCATGAAGTCCATACTCAAAACCCGGGTACAATCTGATATCACCCTGAGAAATTTATTATTCGATGACAAATATATTTCTATATAGTCATTCCCAAGTCGAGAAATGAAGCAGATCGAGATATTTTGATGATTGACATTGTTTATAACTTATCGTGGTATTTGGATCAGGATGCTTATTTACAGGATCCTTGTGCCTAATTTAGAGATTAATGTGTCATTATTTATTGGACTCCATTAATGATGGGCCTAGTGAGATATAATTGGGCTGGATTAATTATCTATATAAACATGGTTAAACAAAGAAAAAAGGGGGTTTTTTCTTGGACTCTTGACCTAATGGAGCTTGGATTCTTGACCTAAGGAGGAGGCCGCTATTCTTTTCTTTTTCGCCCGGGAAACCTACGACTACGGCCATCAAAACATCATCTTTTTTCTTTGGTTTTCTACCTCATGTTCTCCTATTGTAAATCTAAGAACTTGACATTTATAGTGGATTCAAAGGCTACGGCCGGGTGGTTTTTTATCCTTTCTTTTACAGAAAGGTTTTCCACCTACAAAAATCGTGTCTTTTTACTTCTTGCTTTCGTATTACTTTTTCGTTCGACCCCTATCCGTAAAAGGGGTCTAAATTTTGTTATTGCGGATTTTTAGCAGCGATAACATTGGCGCCGTCCATGGGNATATCTCTTGATTGTAATTGTATTCGTTGATCAATTATAGTGAAAACCAAGGTAGAACTCTACTCTCCCGATGACCTAAGCGCACACATTGTGAGCCTAATATCGTATATCGCTCGTGTATCCACATTAATTGAATCGAAGATAATAACTAGAAATTGAATGATCAATAACAAGTACATAAATATTTTAAGACAAGATCACATAGTATTCATGGGATTCACCATGGATCTTCCTAGTTACTTGCATGAAGTCCAGACTCAAAACCCGGGTACAATCGTTGAATGGTGGCACATGTTCAAGAGTAACGAACAACAACTTTTGCATTTTGTATAGTGGTCGTTCTCTTCGTTCAATGAAAATTTTCTTTACTATCGTCGTGTCATATGTACTAACGAAACACACTTTAATTGGGAGGTATAATTGCATGTTGTTGATTGCTGTGATTGTGGATTGAATTAGTCATATACTTCCATTTGCATTTGCAATTGTTGATCAACACAGTATCATTGAGATAAGTCAGTCCCTACAACTAGTTCAAGCACTATAATACAAAGATGTTGAGATATTTGATTGCTCACCTACTGGGATCAGGATTCTTAGTGGTCGTACAACATCTACTTAACTTTCAACCACCGTTTGTGTTTCATCGATTCTGCCTCCGGCATGCACACAATAATATGTTGGAGAAATATAAGGGTAGATGACTCACTGCAAAGTGTTGGGCAATAGGAAATGCACACTCTTTGTTGAGTTTGATAACATGATGACGACGATTAAAAGACAAAATGTCGGTGCTTGCAATTATCAATGAGAAATGGATACTAGAGCATGATGATGTGAGAAGGTATCAATGATACATATTTTTCATTATCAAATTTAACGGTGTTACATGATGTTTAATTTTTCGTGTAGTTACAGTATGATGACAACCGTGTTGGAGAATAAACACGTGTGCGAGAAACCTCGATAAATTAAGTAGAACCCAAGAATTAAAGAAAAAATAAAACAACGACACAAGATATTTAAAGTGGAAACCCGAGATGGGTAAAAACCACGTGACCGGCGAAACATCTAAATTCACTATCATTTGAGAAGAATACAACACACACACGAAGAGGAAATTCAGAATACAAGAGATTGATGTGTTTAACAATGAACTCTAAGGAATCCTTATATAGATGAAGTGGTTGAAATAATTAAGCTAACTAGCAAATATTCATAATATTTGATCATATCCTCATATATGATATTCCATAATCAAATCATATATATGCATCTATATATACTAATTTGATATGATATTGTTTTCTTGATAATCTCATTCCATAAATGACGATATCCTAGATTGATGGGTCCCACAATATCTTAGTTCGATCCTCGTCTATTTGTTTCCATCTCATATCTTCGGACACATCCCTTTGTCAATTTCGATATTGCGTACTTCGGTCCTCAATCGATAGATACCAAAATAGACCGTCTTCCATATGTGCCCCGATCGACCACATTATCGATCATCATCCAAGTGTGACCGATTTATAACAATATTGATCTCTACACTTAACAAACCGATATCTCTGAATGCGTCAACTTAATTTCAAACAAGTTTGGAGTCTCTGGTGAAATGTATAGTGAAGAACCTTGAATGTACAATATGTCAAATATAACTATGAATTGCAATCTTGTTATTTCGACAAGTTTTGTAGGTACTTTTGAGAAATGAAAATCCTAATTCGAAATAAACGCAGACGAAACTGCAAATCTGAGCATGGTGGTTCATCTTGTCAAAAAGAAACCAAAAATGTGGATATGACATGAAAAGTACAATGACGACGAATGATTGCTTATGTTACCACTCGTGATCACATGAGTTCAATGGATGCAATAGTTCAAATTGTAGACATCTCGGCCATACACTTGCACGGGTGGGCTGTGGACATCATTGTGAATCATGAGTTCGCATGCTCGGGTGGTATGTGATTAAATACATTGTAGATATTTGCATTGTATTTATCACATGGAACTGCCGAAATAATCTAATGGCTATAGAAACTTAACAAAGGAAATCCAATATCGAAAAGCCTACCTTTTTCTTTAATCACGCTATTGTATTTATAGGTCTCTCGGGCCAAAAAATTCTTTCACTCACTCCCCATTAATCGCACTAATGGTAATTCGATCCTTAAAAATCGGTAACATCAGCTATGACAGAAGATAATGCCATGACCGCCTTCAATTTCCTTAAGACCCGCGTGTCTTTATACTCCGTAAGGCTCGCTCCGAATCTATATGGACGAATCTTCTATGTCTCCCAAAAACCTATTCCAATCAATCATGAAAACCGTTCCAGTACTTGGAATGGGCTATATCATGAGTCATGTACGTCTATCTTTAGTGGAAACTATCTATCTTGGACTGAGCCGTGCCTTAGTCTAACATTGTTCATATTGCGTTAGGCCAAATCTTAAGCTATGATGATTTACTTGAGTTGACATGAACTTGATCTGGATGTCCAATTCAAAATCGAATCCAAATTATTTCAAACACTGGTGTTGTTTGGAAGGGGAGTGCACCGTCCGTTGCGGTGAATGTATCATAGTTATATTATATTTTAATTTAACATCATTAGTAACTGCCTTCGTGCGACCGCAGAAAACAACGGTGAGTTCACAGTTAGTTTAACCCAACGATCACGAGAACGCACCTTCCAAATATCAATTTTACTCTTGGTAAATTATAGTTTAATTTTTTTTAAATAATTTTGATTAATAACTTCTTATATTATATCAATTACATGTTCAATCTATAAAAATATATAAAAACATTTTAAAAAAATTGATTTTGACATAACAGATTTATTATAAAATAATA
This sequence comes from Utricularia reniformis, assembly GCA_009725065.1. NCBI lineage: Eukaryota > Viridiplantae > Streptophyta > Magnoliopsida > Lamiales > Lentibulariaceae > Utricularia > Utricularia reniformis. Next base: position 632,256 of record RWGZ01000666.1, read on the forward strand.
TGAATTATAATTTTTAAGTTATACACAATTATTTAAAACTAATGGCAAATAAGTCATTTTATGATATCACGGTCATTGTACCGCTGTTTCAAAATTCTTTTTTAAATCGCAATCAGTTCATCTCACCTTACCGCTATTTATCAAATAATGTTCCAAACGTGCCAACTATCGTATCCAAAAATATCAAATACTTAATAATTCTAAAATACAAAAAAATGTTTTAAAAATTATTCAATTTGTTTATAAAAATGTTTCAAATATTATAAAAAATAGTTATTTTCGAAAATAAAACAAAACACAACATCACCTTCACATAAAAAACATTGATTCATTGCTATATGTTTATAAATCATAACAACAAATAGAAGCAACATGTTTTCCAATGTCACTCTAGGTTAGGCAGCAACTTCGTCCAACATATGCACCAACAATATCACAAGCGAATTAAACATAAAATACACGTGAACAGGTTGGGGCAACGGTAGAGTTTGTGTGGCAATGGTGACCGGCAATTTTCTTCCCTAGAGAACGAGTTGGATAGGGTCTTGGAGAGGGCAAAAATGTATTAACACAAATTTTAGAAACCGACCTTCATGAATAAAAAAAATAAAAAATATAGGGTGATGCTACTTTCAATCCTAATAGAAATCAACCTAGCCACACCTCTCATCACATCATCAAGTCATTGTTATTTTTGTGATAAAATACAATTTCAGTGTTAAAATGGATTTAAAAAAAAATTGTAACAAATTATAAAAACTAACACACACTCCTCCCAAAAAACTCTATGAGAACATGTGATTATCAAAAATCTCTTTTTCGTAATTTCTCAAAAAGTGATGAAGTCGATACAATTTATCTTATACATTTAATTATAACTTTGGAAATATACCATTTGAAATCGAACCTAGCTAGATTCATGTAACTATCGGTTTCCATTCACTCGGTCGATACAATTCACCTAGATAATGAAAAAACACAAACTAAATAAAATAGTATCCTACATTTCATTTCCATTCATACTCAATTAGTTTATATAATGTTTTTTGCACTGAAAAGGGTTCAAATATGTGTGTTTTATAGGTGTCGGAGTAAAGAACTTTATTCAAACACACATGTTTTTCATATTTAATAGACAAATGTCTTAATGTATTACATGATCCGTTTGTTAAATGGGTAGATTTGGAAATTACACTCTTATGGTACCATTCTGGACGTTGAGATTTGAGTGAAGAGGAATCTGGTCGGATTGGGTGCATGATAAATGGAAACAAAACCATGCCGAATTGGGTGATTGACGTTTGATTTAGTTTTTAATTAATTAATATATTGTATAGTTAGATTATATTTGAATTAGTTATTATTTCTTCGAAAAAGGTATACTAAAATTTTAAATTTAATTTATGGAACTAATTAATAATTTCAAGCTTTTAATTAAATATATTTAAGTTGTATATAAAACTTGGATTGAAAATAATCAGTTACATAATCACAACTTTGTCGGCAGGTTCAAAAAATGAAATTGGAACTCGAACTTCCAAAGTGGATGGACAAAAGACGATAAAATTATTAAATACATTGCGAATTTAAGATATTTTAAACCCTAGGTACGCAAAAGTTGCTACGATAGCTATATTGGGTGACAAATGTCTGGAAAATATTCATTCTAATTTCTAATAAAAATATATTATAATAATTTAATTTCAAATATTTTTTTATGTAAATTTGTGTAATCTAGATTTCATTATTTTAATATCATGAATTATTACTACAGATTATATATTTTATTATATTAATATTTTTAATATAATAAAATTATTTATATGTGTTTTAATATATTAATATATTATAATGCGAAAAGACTATAAATTACCTAATAGAGTCTCTGGATGACCATAATGTCATAGATTAACACATTTTCACGAAATAACACAATCGACATATATATCTCTTAGTTGACAACTTCAACTAAAGTCGATCGGAAATGGATGAACATTATTAATAGTTATTCTAATAAATACATTTTCTTAATTTACCTTGTATTTAATAATGAATATAATTTCTTAATAAGAAATCAAATACAAAATTATTGTAAGCTACATTCCTATAGATCAAATTATCTAGATAGTTGTTTAAAATTTAGATAATTATCTACTACATAATTAATCTCTGCATAACAATAAAAATAATAATATAATAAAAGTATGTCATGTGTTTATCAAAGTTATTTATATCAATAACAATTATATCAATTAAAATAATTTAGTAATAATGCACCAATACAAACATTAAAAGACAAAATCATTGTTATTATAACAAATTGAAAAATATGAGTGTTATTAATATAATTTATTAAAAGTAACTCTTATAATATAATTCATTTTTCACTAACAATGTTTGGAGAGTTAAAAAATTCCTATAATGGGTGACAAATGTCTGGAAAATATTCATTCTAATTTCTAATAAAAATATATTATAAAATTTAATTTCAAATATTTTTTGGTATTGTTCTTAATAAAAAAGAAATAGATTGATTTTATAATTAATAATAATTAAGTATTGTATTTATGAATATTGTAAATTATTTTGAAATGCCCATGCCACGTATATTGTTACGCTATGCATAAATATACGAAGAGAAGGGGAGTGGAGGGGCAGGGCCACCTACAAATCTTGTTATTGTGGAAAATCGACACTGAGGCAAAGCGTTCACACCGGCAATGTCGACTCTCTCCGTTCCCTCTCAAGTTCCTTCCGTCGCCGATGACTGCGAAGAACTCCACAAAGCATTCTCAGGTTATATCAACCGCGTTTCACGACTGTTTTTCTTTCTTGTTTACCGCGATTTTCTTTATCGTGCCGTGGATCGTGAGATCTGGATGATCTTTTGTCTGTTTAATATGTGATGTGTGTTCTTTCTGTTTTGAGAGGATTCTGTTGCCTTATCATTTGGTGAAGAATTGATTTCACTGATTTGATTGTTACGAGTTTATGTGAATTCGTTTAATTTGATTATAACTAGAATAAAGTAACTGTCGTTCTCATGAGACTGCAGTTAGGGAGACGATCTGAATCAGTTTCTTATCTATCTTTTCTTGTTCTGTATATGGCGATTGTCGAGTTTTCAGGATGGGGTACCAATGAGGATTTGATCATCTCGATTTTGGGACACCGGAACTCAGGGCAACGAAAGCTTATCAGACAAGTTTATGCAGAAACTTACGGGGAAGATTTGCTCAAAGCGTTGGACAAGGAGCTTAACAGTGATTTTGAGGTTTGATTTACATATTTGTATCTGGCTTTGATCCACCTGAGTAGTAAAACTACTTGATCAATGATAGTGTAATACTGTTAAAAATATATCAGAGACTTGTGCTGCTGTGGACTCTTGATTCTGCTGAGCGAGATGCATTCTTGGCTAATGAAGCCACCAAAAAATGGACATCAAGCAATCAAGTTCTTGTTGAGATATCATGTACAAGGTCTCCAAAGGAGCTTTTTCTCGTGAGGGAAGCTTACCATGCTCGATTCAAGAGGTCCCTAGAGGAGGATGTTGCCTATCACACCCATGGAAACTTCTGCAAGGTAAAAGCTTCTATAATCGTCTGATACACGGAATAATACAATATCGATGGTATCATAGGAAGGAAGCTTAGTATTCTTACTGATATGATTATCTTAACTTGTTACTCTTCAGCTATTAGTGCCATTGGTGAGCTCATATAGATATGGAGGAGATGAGGTGAACATCACTCTTGCAAAGTCGGAAGCTAAACTAATCCATGGCAAAATCTCGGAAAACGACTATAGCTGCGATGATATTATCAGGATTTTGACCACAAGGAGCAAACCACAAATCAATGCCACTATGAACCAGTACATAAATGAGTTTGGACATGACATTATCAAGGTCACTCTATTTTTTTCTTTCATTTGAAAAAATTGATGATGCTCTGACACTGATGCATTTACAGGATCTTGAATCTGATCCTAAAGATGAGTTCTTGACTATATTAAGATCCACAATAGAGTGTTTGATCCGACCGGAGGAGTACTTTGAGAAAGTACTTCGTCTTGCAATTAACAGACAAGGAACAGACGAAGGAGGTCTCACTAGAATCATTGCAACAAGAGCTGAGATTGACATGAAGATCATTAAAGATGAGTATCTTAAAAGGAACAGCGTACCACTTGAACGAGTCGTTGCCAAGGACACACATGGAGACTATGAGAAAATGCTATTGGCCCTTCTTGGCCATCAAGACTAGTAATCTCTGCTCCGGTATGTCTCTCGGCTGTCAATGTTTATTCGGTATCTTTGTGTTTGCAGAACTTTAACTTTTGTGTAGAATAAGCATATGATCTTCTTTTGGAAGCATGTGCGAGTTTGTTGAAAATAAGGATCAGCCATTTGAGGGAACAGTCTGTCTAGTTTGAGTTTCTTACCAGCATCACTATGGATTATATAAAAATTAGAAGAATATTTGAACACGTTAAATTTTAATGTGTATTAGATTTAATAATTCATTAAAAATATGAGAACAATATGTTTTTCTAATAATTTAGCTCGAAAATCCTATGTATTTGAATTATGACTTTTGTATTTGAATTTGTCGGTCGTGTATAATCATGTTCGTTTGTTAAAATGTAAATATAAACTTTGCATAAACATTTTACTAATTCATTTATAATTTTGAACGAACATGTATATTTTTGTAAAAAAATCTAAACATTTGTAAACAAAATATTATTTTATTTATATTTAATATAGATATACGATTAAATATTAGAAATTTTAAAACTCTAATTTATCATATTTTATAATACCTCTTTAATATTTCCTCTTTTTATTGAATGATAGATATTATAATATTTTTCTCTCATTTTCTTCTAAATATAAAATTATATTTTTAGAAATTTACAATTTTTAATATAAAAAATCAATTTAGTATATTTAATTTTAATATTGAATTCGAAAAAAAAAGCGTTTGAACAAATTGTTTGAACGAAGATGAACATTCATTTAAATATTTGAACAATATCCGAATATGAATTCTAATTCGAGTAAAATACAAACGAAATTGAACGTTGTTCGAATAAAAAATATAAATGAACATGAATATAAAGACTTTGATTTGTTCGGATTTAATAAGAATCATTAATAAAAAATATTAATGATAAGATTTGTAAAATTGGAAAAATAGAGATAAAATAAAATTAAAAATAATAATATACGTTCTTTAGAATTACATGCTGATTTATTGCAATCCAATTATCTTCAATGTTAGCCTCATAACTTATCAACATATTGCTAAAAATAAATTAATAATATATTAGACTAACTCTGGATTGTAATTTTTGAGCAGAGTATACTTCTATTGAGTTGTAAATTTAGACGGTTGATGAGCCTTCCACTCAACCTAAACCAAGCGTTTCAAATTATTGTTGTGCAAATTTTATTAAAGTGTTGCACAAACGTTGAAATTTATGAATTAATCAATTAAAAACATAAAAATGCAACAAATTACAAAAGTATTTCCCTTGAAAATAAACCTATATGATGTATTAAATACTGAAAATATAGCATCATTTAATAATAAAATCATCTCGATTAAAAAAATCCAAATACAAACAAGCACAAGGTTTTGTTTGTTTATAATTTAAATGCACTGTACTGTTGACAAAGTAATCATTTTTGACAAGATCTTCAAAAGTCTTGAATTATTGACTGATATTGGATAATTACGATAGTTTCCGGATTTTCTACAATATCTATTAAATATTTGTAGTGGACTAATATCTTAAATTTAAACTGGAAACTGTCCCAACTCCAATCCCTTAACAATTACTTCCCATCTACACACATTTATTAGGTTTGACTTTGCCATGTTAAGATAACCATTATATTTAGATTTGCGAGGCTTGTGTTTTCCAAACCAAATCCTAACCACATTTATAAGATTTCGCATTTGTTCCGTATAATTAATGAATTGTATATTATCGTATGTTATGGAGTTTTGAGTTAGATATATTGACAATCCACCAGTTATTCTGTAGGATATGAGTATTGGCTATACCTACATTGAATCATCAATTTTCTAATCTACTATCGCTACTTAGTTTATGTTAAAATATTCTCAATTGTCCCACATCGGAAAATGCAAGTGAAGTGGTTTGGTTTATAAGAGTTAATGTTGATTATAGTAAATGACTTGTTTAAGTCTTTTACAATGTGTTGTCCTTCTTCTTATACGTCATATTCGAGCACATTCTCTACGTAAATTGACCCGACTTTAAAAATTTAACAGTTTAGGAGGCTACATTAGTAGTTAAAGATGTTGGAATATCTAGCTACCTATGGTTACCGTTATCATATACTTGTATTTGATTGGTTGACGAATGTTGTTTTTTTTAAAAGGAAATTCATCATTTCATAAGTAAATGTTTGATCCATGAATTCATAGCTCGGAAATTACATGTGCCTTGAGATTTTGTTTTTCCCTATCGATTGCATGATCCTTTGTGTCGAACGAATTCGGTTGGAATATCATTCAAATACATGTGTGATTCGGATTTGAATCTTCCACTAACCAAATTCATATCCATCAAACATCTTTTGGTTATTTTATGGCTCCTCAATATCATACCACCATCACCAATTGTTGGGCTATATGGTTTATGACAATACATTTTGGTTAATCTTAAACTATTAAAAGACAAAAAAAACATTATTGTAAATGTGCCCGTTGCAAAAAAAAATGCTAACTTTGTTAAAAAAACGTATTATATATTTATTTTTTAACATTTACAGTTTCAAAGAGTAATTTGTAATGAGTCTATCCTCTAAAACCAAGAATTATTTAAAACAATCAACGGTATAGTCCGACGGCTACATTTATTAGGTTTGATTTGCGTATTCTATTTAAGATATATATTCTATTTAAGAGTACGTCTCGCTTGTCTCTTCCCACTCTCACTTTCAAACCACATCCTCCATTCAAAATTTAGAGGCATCAAATTCTCTTCTTGTGTTATTTAACATCTATACACACAGAAAAAAAACTGAAGAAGTTCTTGTTTTCTTCATTTTGCAGCATTTTTCTCTTAAGCAAAAACCCTCATTATGGGAAGTTTCCCAGCGACTGTCTTCTCTCCGGCTGAGAAGACACATGTAATTGCTCCTTTCTATATCATCATAAAAACGTTTAAATTTGAAAAATTGAACTGAAGTAACGAATCTGTCTATGTTTCATTTCGTTTCAGGAACATGAAGAAAAGTTAAAAGAGTGTAAATGCATCTTAGCTTGTCCATTTTGCTCCGTTCCTCTTACACCAAAAGGAGATCTTATCCTGTCCTTGTGAGTGTCAATGATGAACTTTGAATGGGAAAACAGAATTCTTGAATGTTCCTTTTTCAGGGAATCTGCAGCTAAGTCTAACTTAGAATGCAAAATTTGCAACGAATCATTCTACGATCATGGTTCTTATCTCGATATGACGATAACTGGCAAAGGCGGCGGTGTTAGAGCTGCTGTTGAAACTTCTACTCAGTTTTTCAGACTTCCTGTTATCCCCTTTATCTATGAACGTGGCTGGAGGCAGTTGTTTTCCCTTTTATGGGGCTTTCCCGGCCCTCATAAGGAGGTAAATTTGTCTCACCTATTAAAAAATTAAATTATGGTAATATGTCATAAAATTGTGGTATTATATCATATAAAAATATCAATATAATATTATTTGTATATAATTTTTATTTTGTAACGAAGTATATCACAATTATGCTTTTGTTTATTACTTGTTAAAAAAGTATTTTAAGAAGTTACAAACAAGTGCTAAGAAAATTGCACGAGTACTTATTAGCCAGCGATAACATCAACAAGGGTGTTGTAAATTTTTATCCAAGACTTATAAGGGTGTATGCGTGGATCAGTGGCGTATGATATATATTTCTTTGTAGTTGGAGTTGATGAAGGAGTATCTCAAGCCAGCAATCGGAGGGAAGATTGTGGATGCGAGCTGCGGGAGCGGCTTGTTATCGAGACGTTTCGCAAAAAGCGGGTTATTTTCATTGGTTTTTGCTCTCGATTTCTCGGAAGCAATGCTGCAACAATGTTATGATTTCATCAACAAGGAGAAAAACTTCCCTAAAGAGTATATATTGAAATCAATATTTTCTCAATCTTTTATTCTTCATTTAACATGGGAAAATGATCATCAATCAGGAAGATAATTCTTGTTAGAGCTGATATCTCTAGGCTTCCTTTTGCTTCAAATACTCTTGATGCTGTTCATGCTGGTGCTGCTATACATTGCTGGCCTTCACCATCTTCAGCGGTTAGTAAATATCGACCTGAATTTCTACGGATATAAGTCCGGTAATGAAGATCTGATTTTTTAACAGGTTAAGGAAATCAGCCGTGTGCTTAAACCTGGAGGGATTTTCATTGCTACAACTGTTATTCTTGATGGACCACCATTTTGCTGTTTCCAATCACTACCATCGAATCTGAAAAAGAACAAGGTTATTAAATAAACCCAATTTGATAGTGAAATAGAACTGAAACTGATTGTTTGCATTATTGTACAGAAGATGAATCGATTATCCAAGTATCAGTTGTTCCAGTTTTTCCGTTCTGAGATAGAGTTGGAAGATTTATGTGCATCTTCTGGGCTTGTTAACTTTAAATGCTTCAGAAATCGAAGATTTGTGATGATCGTCGCCATGAAATCTCTAAGAATTGATGTCGCCTGCAAGGTGTTCGGTGTATTGTCCCACTAAGAGATCAAATTGTTCTTTTTTTTGTAATTTCATATTTAAAGTTTTTCAATAAAGGATATGTCTAATTAAGTATAACATTCAACTAATTAAATTGATTGGTGTGCATATATACTATTTTAGGGATACCTCAAAATAATATCGGATTTATTGGATGTTCAAAAATATCCATAATTGTGATTGGAAAAAAAATACAATTTTAGTTCAATTCAAAATAACCAAACATGATTTTTTATTATTTTATTAAAATTGATTTTGTGAAACACGACCCGAAATTATTAAATATTTGTTAATACATGAAATATACGGATAAAAAAGTCTCCGATTGGATTTTTTTGGGTCAAATATTAAGATCGAACCAAAAGATCTAGCACCGATTAACACCGATTGACACTGATGGTATTGATGATGGTGAATGCCATTGACGACCGGATGAAGTCTAGTCGGGTTGGTGGATGCTGAGAGAGGCTAATGGACATTGAGTTATAAACAATAACGAAGTGTAGAGAGGGTATTGTACACAACTTCAACACTTAACATTTTTCATTTATTGGATGGAAGTTGTGTACAATAGTCAACAATGACCTACTACACGAATCAACGGCGTATCTCAACGTCGGCATGACTTTAACATCTATAAAAACCTTGTTTCATACCTCGAGTAGAGACGTTGAGATATAATAAGATTATGAAAATAAAATATAGATAATGTTCTTATACAAATAAGGAAAACACTCAATGAAAGGGGACAAACTCTATTCTTTGCAAGAGTTCTTTATATTGTGTTTTAAGTTTCAAGGTTCTAAGCTTTACAATGAGTATTATATTATCAGAGATTCTTATCTTTTAGTGGAATTCCTCTACATTTGGTAACCAAGAGTTTTTTTTGACTTTTGGGTTTCTCATGTCAAATTCATGTTTTTCATGATAATTCGATTACCAGTGAACCTCACATACAAATTTAATTTATTCATATGGGAATAATACTTCTATTGTAACATTTTGCGTCATCCATAGTGAACTCATAGTAAACTACTAAGAAACAATGCTTTGACCTATATTTCTCCGATTCTATGGAAAACATGTATTCAATTGAAGCAATCGACATACAAACCCAATAAGGGTAATCGTAGCATGGCAAGGCGTGAGGATGTAATTCTCGACCCACAACTACTTCAGAAAATGATGGAGAAGAAAGTTGAAATCCATAATTGCTTCTAGGGCAAAGGTCAGTTGTCCAACCTCGTGCCCAAATAGAAACTCCCCAGTGATGAATTACAATAACAAAGGTCAAGTTGTAGCAACCGCTAACGACCACGCTGGAATCTTTGTGCTTTTAAGAGATCCGAAAAGTTCGTTTTTGAAATGTGTTCGTCTCATATAAGGTCGTGTTCGTTCGTTTGAATATGAATATGAATCCCAAGTTGCTAAAGGGAACAAAATGAATCCCAAAGCAATTTGAAATTCTACGGTAGTTTCTCGTGCCTTACGTGCTCTCAAGCAATTTTAGCAAGGATTCACCTACATCACTAGGTCATTTGCCTATAAAATAATTAAGTATCTTAAAGTGGAGAAGAAACTGTACGCCATCGATTAGGTGTTGAGTGTAGAAATCATTGTTGATGATTGATCGGCGTTGATGAATACATTGTAACTCGCTTCAGAATACCCATGACGTTGAATTCCCCATCTTTTACAAGAGGCTCGATCCGGTCCCATCCTTTGTCTTCGGTATCGATTCCGAACTACCGGTGGATTTGGCCTCAATGGTTGTCAAGGTATTGTGAAATGACCACGCCGTAGATGTTATCTGCCAAGGAGAAGAGGCGACTGGGCGAAGGCCAGAAGAGACCCCCAAATGACTCCATCTCTTTCCTCTTGAGCCTTGACCTTCTTGCAAGGACCGATCCTAGAGTTGGCGTATTTCCTCCATCAATATTTTGTTCCTAGCCTCATGGTTAGAGCACATGGAGGTTGTTGCGACCCATTCAACAAGCATCATTTGCGCTTCCCTTCCAGAATAGTCACCTGGGCACTCAGAATAGAGATACTTGTCCCCGCTCCTAACAGTTCACTGTTGAGCTTCTCCCGCTCCTATTGCACATAAACTAACTTTTCTTGCTTGATCTCAACTTGCTTTAGTGCTAGGTCAAGTTGTTGCTGCATATCGGTTGGGATTGAAGGGACACTCTACGCATAGTGAAGACGGTCACCAATGTTATGCTCCTATGGTAAGGGTGGGCTCGCCCTTGCACTTCTCCTTGGCGTTACACTCTACTGAATCCTAAACCCTAAATTAAGAGCAGAACCGACTGAGGTGGGTGAAGCAAAGATGGTCCGTCGAGATCTGACCCTCGAGGGAGAGGTTAGCTTGGGCGAGATATGTTCCCGAACATGTAAAAATTCGGGCGATGGCTTGTCTACATCCGACCCTCAAGGAGAGGTTGGCTTGGCCGAGAAATGTCACCGGACATGTAAAATCCGACAAGATTAAGTAAATGGCACATGAAAGAATAAGTAATGTTATCAAGTAAGTTTTTACGATAATTTAAAATAAGGTTTTGAACGAGTTTCGAAAGAGGTAAGTTTTAAATGAGACTTTATAAAGAGATTTAAAAGAGTATTTATGAAAGATGAGTTTCCAAGTATGTTTTGACGAGTATTATAAAGATATTTCAAAGAGATTCAAAAGAGTCAAGTTTTCAAGTATGGTTATTATAACGATGTTTTACGATGAGTTTTTAAAGAAGTTTTCAAAGCATGACGAGTTTTCAAAAGAAAAAACGTTTTAGAAATAAAGTTATATTTTAAAGGGTTTTAACCGAAATTTCTATTATTCGATTATGACGCTCTACAGTTTTGTAAGAGAGGAATATATTAAGGGAAGCGTGGGAAGAGTTAGTCGCCACTGATACCGAGAGTGATTACGAAGTCGAGAGTAAAGTGAGTTCGTTAAGATACTAGTGAGATAAAGAGTTGAAAAGAATTAGATAAAGTTGTATAAGTTTATTTTGGAAAATATTCCGATGTTGTAAATTTTAATTATAGTATAATATAGCAAAACACCTTGTGTTCCAAAGAAGAGTGGAGCACGGAATGTCGTGCATCTAAAACGGTTAGGCCCGATATCGGGGCGTGACATATACTAGTGTTTACAAATCTACCACATGTTATGTGTTTGCATGGAGAGGAACTGCATTTGCTTGGAATAGCAAAAAACAAGAGGTGCTTGCTCAATTCCTAGTAGAAACCGAATACATGGAGGAGCTGCAATAGCGAATCATGTGGTGTAGATACTAAAAATATTCAAAGATTTTGGATCAAGATAAAGAATCTCGTAAGCTTACAAATTGCCAACAAATCAACCATATGCATCGCGAAAAACCAAATTCAATTTTGAAGATGCAAGCATATCAACATCAAATATCATATACTCATAAAATTCAATAAATACATTCAGAAGAACAACTTGCAGATATTTTGACAAAGCTGCTATATCCTATACAGTTTTGCTATCTTCAGAGTACATTAGGAACTATGAAAGACTCCTTGAATGAAGGAAACTAAAGGAGACCCGATTTGATGATGAACTCTCTTTGCAGACGGTGGCCATCAACATTATTTTATTGGACATGTGTTAATAAATTTGATCTAAGGCTCAGCAAAGTATGGCCGAAAGAATATGTCCAAACAGAATATCCAAGGCCCAATTATTTGTTTGTATGCGCAATAGTTAGTGCGTTAATGATGTAACCTCGTGCTCCAATTAGTACACTGCTGCACTATGTATGTAGTTTGCACATGAAGTATGCCCTTATTACTCTTTATAACCCGTAGGCTTGTAAAACCAAATAAACCTTATTTACATATGTTTTTTTGCAAATAATAAACTTCAATCACAAGCTCGATCATTGAAAGAAGACATAAGACTTCCAGCTCATAAGTGGCAAAGAATCCTTAATGACCAATGCCATGGACTAGTGATGAATTAGTGAAAACCTACGAGGAACATGTGATTGTGTGAAGACGGCAAGAATCCGTGGGGAAATCCTTATATGCACAACAATAGGGCTCGCTCTGATTAGAGATGAATGGGCTAATTCGAGATGAAATTGATCAAAGTACCAGATTGTTTACGACAATTTATGAAGCAAATTCCATGAATTCTGATTCAGCCAATTTATGAAGTATTTACGAAGGTACCCTGTTAAGATTATATCCCACGTTGGACATATCAACCACAAAGACCACGAATATGGAGAGTACATGGTAAGAGTCAAGCTTAAAGAACAAAAAGAGTTAGTTCATGAATTATGTACGGTTCAAGAGATAACATAAAGAGAGAAGATGCACCATAAAAGAACAGCGAGTACTTCTGTAATGATGACGCACATCTTTGTTAAGTTTTTTAGCTTAAGCGTGGAGCTGTATATAAGTGAATTAAGTTGTGTAATGAAATGGTCATAGTGATGAATGTATGAAAGTTGATGAGAGCTCCGGGGCTCGGTATCCCGAACTGATAGAGGCCCAAGCTTTTCTGAGTCAGCCCATGTGATAAGAAACGAACCTACAAATCCTATATCCAAAATTTGGCAACAATTCAACCCACTTAAGATAACAAGGCCTGAAGGCCCATGCAGCTAAGGAAGCCCGAAGGCCCATTTAATCCACAGGATCGAAGGTCATGCGAGCAGTAGCCTTAAGGTGCTTCGGGACCGACACTACGGATCGGTCCAAATCGGTTACATCAAGCAGCGGGCACACTCACATTTTATGTCATGGGAAAACGACATTGCGAGAGGCGGTTATAGAGCGTTTTCCACGCACAATTCCTCTATATAAATACAAGGTGGAATGACTAGTTCGAGAGGATCTTTTTTCATGCGTGCAGCCATATACTATCGTCACTTTGGCTCTCGTCGTTCCCTTAGTCATTTTCTTAAGCATGTATTCAATTGTAACATTCATAGTTCTATTAATAAATTCAGCTAAGAGTATTCTTACTTTTAGTTAGGTGGTTTTTCACTTTCTCATGGGATTTCCACGTTAAATCGCTTGTCATTTCTTTATTTGCATTTTACATTATCGTTCCCCAATCTAAACAAATATCAAAACATGCTCCAATAATCTTAGATATGCTAACTATTGGTACTTAGGTCTTTTAGACCTAAGTAAGACCATGGCGACCGGAAATACCGTGAGTAGTAACAGTGAGGTTCCCTTCGATAATCTTCCCCCTTACATTTTCCTTACACGATTTAGAGGTGGTGATTAGGAAGGTATTGGAGATTAAGGCAGAAAAGGATGGAGCAGGGCCACAGGTTACTGCACGCCTCGTTACAGAGGATAGAGGATATCTAAGCGAGCCTGAAATGTATAACTCTGATGTGGAAGAAATCATACGACGAGGGATTACCATCAGAAGCCGTAGATATCTATCTACGCTTCCTCTCCCAGTCAGAAGTTCCACCTTTGTTTCTGAGAGCGATCAGGAGTATATGCAGAAACTTATCGTTGAGCTCACGAAAGAGCTGGAAGCGTTGCGCAATCATGGACTATTTTATAAGGCCATGGAGGCCTCGATGCAGCGAAATAAGGACGAAGACCGGTGGCACAACCAACATGTTGCCCACACTTCGTCTCAGCAATATGGCAGTGTCTCGGATGCCTTGAGAGATTTGATGCTCCCTCTATGAAGATATTGGTGCGGTAGTCCCAGATCGGTATTATCGCAACCTCGAGGGGTTGCCAACTTTTTGGGGCGACGGAGATCCCATTGATTACGACACTGACTTTCAATTGAGGATTAGAATGGTTCGGGCATCAGATTCATTGAAATGCAGCATCTTCGCAGATTGTTTATAAGGCGATGCCCAAACCTGGTTAAAAAATTTGCTAGCCCGTTTCATACAAATGAATGAGATCTTTATTTTAGCTTTCTTTAAGCAATTTGTGCCAAATGTAGGATCACCCCGAAGCAGCCATGAACTATATCAATTAAAATATGTCATGTCAAAGATGAATCTTCGGTCCTTCATGGAGAAGTTTATAAAATTGACTGTGGCATCAAATCGGAACCCAGAGACAAGATCGACATCTTACAGCAGGTCTTGAGACCATGCGATTTTCTGCTAGATTGGTAAAGAGTCCCCCGTCTACATTGGGAAAGCTTTTGCATAAAATCAACAAATATATTAAGGTTGATGAAATACTGAGACCGAATCTAAGGAAGCATATAGGGAATTCTGAACCCGTGATTGATCATAGGGTTGCATACCCTAAGAGACAGCCCTGAGAAGTAGGGGCTGTGAGTGAGAAAGGTTTTCCCCCGAAGACGAAAGAAAAAAGGGTGTAATGTGAGTTGCACCATAAAAATGATCATCCAACTCTCAAGTGCGAGCTGCTGCAGGAGATAGTAGCAGCTATGACAAAAGAGAAGCCCGATAAGAATGATTCGAAGGGCAAACGAGCTAAGTCTTTCCGAAAGGGCCGCCAAGGTGGTCACCGTTATAGGCCACGGGGAAAAGACAATTAGGGACATCCCTGAAACTATTATGAACGCGCGGAGGACCGACGATCGCCTCTACCAGAATATGAGAGAGTCCCGCACAGTCGAGAAAACCGTGGGCAGAGTAGAAGAAGACGTTTTCGGGGTCGGGGGCGACTGAATCCCAAAAAATAATGGTGGGAGACAGGAGAATCCTCATCCCCCACAAGCTGAAATGAATACCCAGCCTCCACAAAACGAGGTTGCACCCCAAGAGCGGGAAGTTGCCGAAGAAATCTATGTTATCTCAAGAGGAATAAGAATCAGTGAGTCATCCCGGGACCAAAAGAGAGCAGCGCGCGGGAAATCTGAAGAAAATAATGAATACGTTGTGTTGGTTAAGTACGACATGGCAACTGAGCGGTCCTCTCATTGTGAGGACGCTATTACCTTCACCGTTTCTGACCGAGAAGGAATTGTTGATCCGTGTGAGGATCCTCTTATCATCACAGGAATTATTTCTAGCCATCGGGCCCACATGATCTTGGTAGACACCGAAGCTTCGTGCATTCTCATATGATGCGATGTGGCTGAAACTTTGAGAGCTCCAGGCCATGATCTCACCATCGCCAACATCACCCTCCGAGCCTTCGATAAAGGAGTATTATTCCGTGTAGGAAGATCTTATTCCCTGTTACTTTGGGAGATCAGCTCAAGGATCGAACTGAGATCTTTGAATTTATTGAGGTTGAGGTTGACTTGTTTTACAATGCCATCATTGGAAGGACCACACTTGGTAAGTTTGAGGCGGTACCTTCAACATATTAAATGATGCTCATGTTCCCCTCCGCAAAAGGAAATCTATCTGTAAATGGGGATCAAACTGTAGCGAGACAGTGCTACATGAGCTCGTGTAGCACTCTGGCACCTATGAAGAAAGCTCGGGTGGATTTGTTGGAAGAACCACCCCACCCGCGGCAAGCAATGAAACCCATCGAATTCAAACCTATCAATCTGGTTGAGGAAGACTCAACCAAAACTACTCATATAGGGGCAAATCTGGCCTCTTCTTTCGAAGAACAACTCATCCACCTACTGAAAAGCCATGTGGATATATTCACTTGGACTTTGGACGATGTTATGGGTATTGAACGATCTGTGTGGAGCATCGGATTAATATTACCCCCAAAACATGAGACGATATTCTCCTGAAAAACTTGAAGTGATACGAACAGAGGTGAACAAAATGCTACATACTAGTTTCATTAGAGAAGTTCACTATACTGAATGAGTGGCAAATCCTGTGGTGGTTTCCAAGGTAGGTAGGAAGTGGAGAATGTACATCGACCTTACCGATGTGAACAAGAGTTGTGAATCCGACCCCTTCCTGCTGTCTCATATCGATTGATTGGTTGATGCTGTCGCCGAAGTACTATGATGAGTACTATGAATACATATTCTGGATATCATCGTATCTTCCTTACTTAAGAAGATAAAAAAATCAACGTTCTGGACCCAATATGGCATTTATTGTTACGTCGTTATGTCTTTTGGTTTAAAGAACATTGGAGCAACATACCAGAGGATTGTTAATAAAATCATTAGAGATTTGATAGACCATATAATGGAAGTGTATGTTGACGATTTGATTTTCAAGTCTATGAATGATAAAGACCATATTTCTTATTTGTTTTGCTGTTTTGATGTATGCTGCAGATATAAGCTTAAACTGAATCAGAATAAGTGCTGCTTTGGGATCCGAAGTGGCAAGTTCTTAGGATATTATATTTCTGAAAAAGGCATAGAAGTCAATCGTGAGATGGCTCAGGCCATTATTGACCTGCAACATCCGAGAAATAAAAGGGAGTTTCAAAGGTTGACGGGTCGACTAGTTGCGCTGAACAGATTTATTTCTAAATCTACATATCGAGCCTTGCCTTCTTCATAGTACTCTATAAAGCAAGTAATTTAGAATGAACCTATGAATGTGATCGGCTTTCTTGGATCTGAAAACATATTTGAGCATTCCCTCTGTGATGGTGAGAGCTCCGGGGCCTGGTATCCCGAACTGTTGGAGGCCTAAGCTATTCTGGGTCGGCCCATGTGACAATAAACGAACCAACAAGACCCTAGATCCAAAACTTGGCAATAATTCGGCCCACTTAAAATAACAAGGCCCGAAGGCCCATGCAGCTAAAGAAGCCCAGAGGCCCATTCAATCCGCAGGACCGAAGGTCATGAGAAAACGACGTTACAGCAAGCAGCGGGCACACTCACGTTTTATGTCATGGGAAAACAACGTTATCAGATGTGGTTACATGGCGTTTTCCATGCATGATTCCCCTCTATAGATACAAGGCAGAATGGCCAACTCGAGAGATCCTTTTTCACGCGTGTAGCCATATACTATCGTCACTTTGACTCTCGTGTTCCCTTAGTCATTTTCTTAAGCCAATATTCAATTGTAACCTTTATTTTCTATTCTATGTTGCACTGGTACGGAGATAAGAGTGCGAGGTACGGGGTGCGACGATTTTAGAAGTATCCAATTTAAGGTGTATTAAATTCAAGATAATAAAATAATCAATATAAATATTTGAAAATTTAAAAATACCCAAAACTGTCAAAAGTTTTAAGTTTTAAAATAATTTACAAATGAAGTATGAAATTCTTAATTTACTTTTGTTAGTTTCTTGGTCTCACCACCTTAAGTGACATATGCAATTATTTTCTCTATCTTCTGAGCACTTTTTATCACACTCTCATTATTCCTAATTATTTAAAAACATGTGTATATGGGTGTGTGAATCCGTGCACTTAACATGCATCCGATGCATAAAAGTTGAGAATTTAAAGCACCCCTGCAACATAGGTTCTATTAATGAATTCGATTAAGAGAATTTTTACTCTTAGCTATATGGTTTTTTCCTTTCTCAAGGTTCTTCCACGTTAAATCGCTTGTCATTGTTTCTTTGTATTTTACATTATCGTTTCCCAATCTGAACAAATATCAAAACATGCTCCGATAATTTTGGATTTGTTGACTGTTGGTACCTAGGTCTTTTAGACCACAACAAAAGTTATACATGCTCCGATAATCTTGGATTTACTTGGACCCGAAATGATCACAAGTAAATACTGGACAACGAATCATATGTGTAACAATATGACCCTCTTCAATAAATCCTAGTCTCTACATAAACACACGTGAGTCATTTTTCCTAATGGCTCAACATATTTCCTCACTAGGATTGGAAATGCCTATATGAGCCCATCCATTATTCTCCTTAACACACTATACGTCCCATTTAAAGTTTAATCACTTATACGCATCTAAGTTATTTCAATCCACATCCTTACAATTAAATTTTTATAGCTTCTAGTGTCTTATATAGGACTTGAATACTTCTAAAACCATATTTATAGGAGCCATCTAGAAAAGGTTGTACATACATGACAAGATATCATCCTTACTAGCCTCCTCCTTACAAGAACATGCATCTTTTCTGCCTTTTAAAAACACCAAATGACACTTCATCCTTTTTAATGTAGCAATATATATATTTGATTTGATTAGTCAATTTAATTAGTTA
Source organism: Utricularia reniformis (assembly GCA_009725065.1). NCBI lineage: Eukaryota > Viridiplantae > Streptophyta > Magnoliopsida > Lamiales > Lentibulariaceae > Utricularia > Utricularia reniformis. Next base: position 651,112 of record RWGZ01000666.1, read on the forward strand.
TTTTAATTAGCTTATTATTTGAATTGAGTTGATTACAAATATAAGGAATTGCGAGGTTGAACACACAATATGTTAACTTATGTGCTCAAGAGAGGAAACTCTACCTAGATGTTCAGTATAATGAATTTCAAATGGTATAATAGAGTGTCCAATCAATATAAATGATCTATGGATTGTCTCATCAACTGAATAACCCTGAATACTGAACGTTTGGATGAAATCTTCAAAAGCATGGGTAAAGATGATTTTGCGATGAATTATGATATGCTTTCGACTAATTGCAAATTCATAATGAGTCTTGTGTATTCCTCGTGAAATTGAGACTTAGTGTCTTTTTTGGGACTTGTGCCAAAAATACGAACTATTTTTTTTGTACCAAGAGCTAGCATATATAGAAAACAAAGCTCAATGCTCCAATACAAGCTCAAAGCTCATGTAATCCCATTTAACACTAAAAACACCAAGTTACCCGTATAGCTTCAGGGACGTTTCGAATATCTTATGAAGTATCTTTAACTACCACTAGTCCTAAAAATTACAAAAATACCGAGATACTATGTCAACTCAAAACATCTTAGTATATTGAATACATCTTGTGAAAAGTACGAGACCATCACACATTATCCAAATTAGAAAATATCACAATGCTATCTCCCCACTTGTGCTAAACCCCATATGGTATATAGAACGAGTGTCAATACATCAAATGATTTACTTGAATTTGAATGTGGATTTCTATTTACATTTAGAATTGGGGCCTCCTCAATCAACAATGTTTTCATATGGAGAGGTATTGCTAGAAATAGATGGCGAACGATAGCTTAACTGTTTGGTTGATGGTATGACCATCTGGAAAGAGCACAAGATTTCTCAAAAGGTAAGTGTAAATGAGTGAGGATGATCACCCGATGAAAACTTAGCATAGGGTGATCATGTAAATTTGCATGATCTATTGGCGAGTCAGTTAAGAGAAATCGATCAAATAATTGTGATGAACTATTTTGTACAGATTCTGTTCGGCATGTTTTATCAATCATAGATCATTGAGCATCCATGTTTTATGCATTTACTTTTTTAAATTTTCTCATTAAATTGATTTGATAGTGAGAGTAAATGAAATTTCAAAAATTTATCCTATAGGTATACCGACTACTATATCACTCGCAACATATTTTTTGGAAAAAAACATTATTTTTATTTGGTACTATCTATTACATGATTATTGAATGGCATCCTATATTATAGTTGACATCCTAAAATAATTTAAACTATAAAAATAAAAAATAATATAATATTATACATAAATCCATATAGACCAATATATACATCGTAACGGCTTAGAAATTAGAATAGAACGGAACATAGAACAAATAGATAGGAAAACATTCCTAAACAATGAGAAGATTCTCACACGCAGAAATTGTCCCAGACAAACTGAACTGGTAAAGATCCCAACACAAAACACACAGAAAGAAGAAATAAGCAGAACAGAACAGAACAGAACAGAAGAGCAGTTTGTCAATTTTGAAGTACAAAAACAAACCCAGAAACGTAATAATCTGTCTGTAAATCGATATTTTGAAATCTTTAGATTAAGAAGGAAGAATGAAGATCACCATCTTCTGCAACTTGTGCTTCTTGAAAGTATATCTCTGATTCCTCCGACCAGCCATGTCTCCTTCACCACATCTGCTGAAAATCTTGAGAAATTTTCCCCACATGTCATTACAACCACTCTCTTTGTCCCTTCTTCTTCACATTTAGGCGGCCTTTTCTCTTCTTTGTCTTCCTCTTGTTGCCAGCTTTTAGCAGGAGCAGAACGGCACCGCATAAGGAGGAGGGCGTTCGGCGGAGGAACTTTTACAGATTCGGATTCATACCCATCATGTATTGAGTTATGTGGTTCTTCTTTATCTTCTTTTTTGTGGAGATTGTAATCTTCTGGTTCTTCGTCTTCATCTTTATCTTCTTTGACAATCATATACCAATCGGAAGAAAAAACACCTCTCGAATTACCATCATTCTCCTCCGGGATTTTATCACCGTCACCATCATCATCATCGGAAGTAACGTCAGACTCCGGAATACCACCGAAGCAACGGAAATCAAGGCGGAGATTACGTAAACACGTAAGGAATCTTAGAGCTTCACCCCATGCCAATCTCGTCTTCTGTTTCCTATTATCATGCACTCTCTCAAATTCCTCCATCACTTTTCGCCAATTTTCACTCGAATTCGGTTGCGGCCTAACTTTGATCTGCCCTGAGCAAGTCACCTTCGGAGACGAAGGTTCAGATCTATCCAAATTCGAACTCCCATAATTACCACCTCCCCTGATACTTAAGTTACGAAAATGATGTGAGTTTTTACGCCGGTGTCGTCCCCTAGTCACCAAATCCAATGGTATCGCCGGACTGCATATTGGCTTTTGTATTAAGCATAAATGCGGCCTTGTCGGAAAACAAACAACCATCTCCGCCGGCCCTTTCCCATGATCTCTTCCTTTCATATTCATACTAAGTTACAAGGAAAGATTCAATTGGTTAGCTTCTTATACACTAGATTGAGCTTGTAAACAAGAAGATTAAGTCTGATTTTGTGCAAAAAAGCAGACTTGTTAGGTTTGAGATTGGAAGCTTTTGTGTACTGCTTTTTACGCTAAACATAAAGAAGAGGGAAAGAGTGGCAACCACGAGGGATGTTTGTGCTCCTTTCATCTCATCTTACCTTTATGACCCACTTGGATAAATAAATAAATAAATAAATAATAACAATTTAAATAAATCATAAATAAGACACAATATTAGAATAAAAAACAAGTGAAGGAACCAAATTGAATGGTGATTTGGTTTCTAGTGAAGGAACGAGAAAAAAATGGATCCCTTTTTGCTTATAGGATTTGTAGTATTTCTTGTTGGTATATTTCTGATTCACACTCCAAAAACCAAATAAACCATCAAGACAACATCTCCAAACATGATTTCATGAACGAGATCATATTGAAGAGAGGATATGTAGCCAACACACTAGAGGCATGTTCTTGCTTGAGAGCTTCCGAACTTGAAGCTGGATATGAGTTGTGGTATAGGTATGAATATAAGAGCATAAACTTGCTTGATTTTTCACTAAAAACGTAAGTTATTTGTACAGTTTTGAGTAGTATTTATAAGCCATTTTCTAGCCGTTACATAATATTATGATCGTTGCTATATGGAAAATTGTGCTGAGAAATCGGGCTCTTGATTCTAGGCTTGTTTTCTTTGGGTCTTGATTTGTGAATATCATGTTCAATTAAGTCTTTGATTACTTAAAAGCTATTTTGGTCCTTTAGCCTCTTGACTTACGTTTCTCCTTCAATTTGGGGAACTTCCAGAAGGGTTTCTTCCCAAACGGTAAATTTTACTAGATGGAGCAACACTGATTCGTCAATTGATTCCAACACTCCTCCTTGAAGAATCAATTTCATAGTTCCTTCTTCTTTTGGGTTGCTCGGTTTTTCAGCTAGTCCAATTTTTGTCCAAAGATAACAGAAAGGCCCTGGGTGCAGAAGCTTCGTGAGCATGTTAGCAACTTGGTTCTCAGATGCTACGTACTCCAACTCTATTTGTCCATCTTAAACATAATCTCTTAACACACGATACTTAATATTTATGTGTTTGCATCTACCAAACATGGTGGGGTTTTTGGCCATGCAAATGGCTGATTTATTGTCAACTTTCAGCTTCATTGGTTTGGAGATAGGTATATTGAGGTAAGTGAATATCTTTTTTAGCCATATTGCATGATTTGCAGCTGCTGCCCCGGCCATGTACCCAACTTCGGCTGAGGATTGGCTATTACTCCTTGTTTTTTGTTGTTTCAAGCGAAGGCTGTGCCACCAAGTAGAAATACGTAGCCAGATGTTGATTTAAAGTCTTCATTATCCTCTGCAAAATCATTATCCACATAGTACTCAAGAGAAATGTTAGTGCGTTTTTTAAAAAGTAGTCCAAAATTTATGATGCTTCTGATGTATTTTAAAATTTTTAAAGCAAATTCGAAATGGTTTTGGTGAGGTTTAGTCATAAACCTGGAGATGAGTCCAACCGAAAAAGATATGTCTGGCCTTGTTGCTGATAAATACACGAGTGAGCCAATTATGCTTGGATATGCATTTTCTTCAGCCAAATTGTTTGGATATGCTATTTTGATCTATGAGTATGCATTTATTGAAATTGGTTTGGCATCCGGGGATATAGGAATAGATGTATATTTTGCTTTGTCTAACTTGTATCTTTTGATGAGATCATTCGAATATTTGGTCTGTGCTAGAAAAATATGATCTTCTTCTTGCATTATTTCCATCTCTAGAAAATATCCCATTTGTCTCAAATCAGACATTTCAAAAGTGTTCATTAGTTTTCATTTAATCTCTTTTATCAAATCTTCAGCACTTCATGTGATTAAAATGTCGTCCACATAGAGTGATATGATGACGTTACCATTGCTCTCTTTATCTAGAGTGTAGAGAGTAGGGTCATTTTTGCTTCTTTCAAACCCCTTTTCTTGAAAAAAGATGTTTATTTTACTGTACCACTCTCTCGGTGCTTGTTTCAAACCATAGAGAGCTTTGTGCAATATCAAGACCTTCTCTTCATCATCATTTTTTATAAATCCTTGAGGTTGCTTAATGTAGATTTCTTCATGCAGATTGCCATTCAAAAAAGCTAATTTTACATCTAGGTGTAGAACCTTCCAATTATTGCAGGCTGCTAGTGTAAGGAGCAATTTAATAGTGTCCAACTTTGCTACGGGTGCTAAAGTTTCTGTAAAATCTATTCATTCCCTTTGTGAGTATCCATTGGCAATTAATCTAGCTTTCAATTTATTTACAGAGCCGTCGGAGTTAAGTTTTGTTCTGAACACCCACTTTGTACAATTTCCTTTTTTCGTTTTGGTAAATCAAAAAGGCTCCAAGTTTGATTTTTTTGGATCATTTTCAGTTCATCGGTCATTTCTTGGAACCATCCTAGATGTTGTAGTGCTTTCATAAGAGAGTTAGGTTCTCTAATAGTCATACATCTTTCATACATATCTTTTAGTGATTTATATTTTGGAGTTGAGTTTTCTTCTTCACTGTTATTGCCTTCAGTCATAATATGATCAGAAAATGTCTATGTTCTGTTTTACTCTAGGCTTTCTTTCCTTGGAACCTCTGATTCTGGTTCAATACTCTCCTTCTGAATTGATTTATTTTTAGAATATTGCATGTATGGTTCTGGTTCTGCGGAATCATTAATTGGAGGTTATAACCGATTCTGTTCTAATGAGTTTTCATGTATGTTGTTGTTCAGATTGCATGCCCCTGTCAGAAAATCATTAGCTGAATACTGATCATTCTCTTGATTTTCAAAATTTTCAGATTCTGAGATTTCAGGTGGTATGATTGTAACAATTTATGAGGAGCTAATGACATTGTAAGGTAATACATGTGTTTTTGTCTTTTCTTTATGGGACTTTCCATACTAGGAAACATGTCTAATATAGTTGGCTCATATTTTGAGTTGTGTGTTTCTTTCATTTCGTCCCAATTGCACTCTTTTTCTTCATCCACTGCAACATCTCTACTGATGGTGATTTTTCCTCTTTCAATATCTATGATTCTATAAGCTTTAGTGGTATCACTGTACCCAATAAATACTCCTAGTTGGCTTCTCTTGTCCAATTTTGTTCTTTTTTCTTTGGGTATGTACATATAGCAAAGGCTGCCAAAAATTATGAGGTGTTGCACATCTGGAATTCGGTTGTGCCATAGCTCAAAAGGGGTTTTTAATTCATCTGTTCCCCTTGTAGGAAACCTATTGATTAGATATACACCTGTATTAACGGCTTCCCCCCAAAATCTGATAGCTATGTTTTTTTCAAGCATCAAACATCGTGCCATATCCATAATCGTCATGTTTCTTCTCTCGCTTACACCATTTTGTTGAGGTGTATTGGGGGCAGTGAACTGATGAATGATTCCTTCTTGATCACAAAAATATGTTAGCTCTAGTGGAGTGTATTTTCTTCCATTATCCGATCTAATAATTTTAATTTTTTCTTTACTTTGATTTTTTGTCATCGCTTTAAATTTATTGAAGCAGTTAGTGACTTCAGACCTGTTTGCTAAGAAGAACACCCAACAATATTTAGTAAAATCATCAATAATGTTAGGAAATAAATGTTTCCTCCCGGTGTTGACGTTTTCATTGGTAATATGCATTGTTTTCCCGTATGGTAGACTTTGCAGAGGTAATTATCAGCAATGATTTTCCCATATGGCAATACTAAGTGTTGTTTTTGTAGTTTCTGTAAGGATACATAGTGTTGTGGTGACCAAATCTTTTGTGCCATAGTGTAGAGTTGTCGTTTGAGCTCATGCATATTGACTGATCTGCTTCTATTGATAATTCATTTCTAAATGAGAAGACTCTATTTTCCATTTGAATTTTCAGTATGTTTCTTCCTTCTGCTGTGGCTATTTCACACTTCCAGTCCGAGAATGTAATCTTGAATCCCTTTTCCATTAGTTAGCCAACACTTAGTAAGTTGTGAGAGGCTTTAGGCACATAGTACACTCTTGCAATATTGAGCAGTTTATTTTCAGTTTCAAATTGAATTGTTCCAATTCCTTGAATCTTTATGTGATTTCCATAAGCAATTTTGATCTTTTTTCCATATCTTGGTGTATATGATGTAAATAAGGAGAAGTCATTGGTAAGATGGTTACTGCAACCATTATCTATTAGCCAAATTCCTTTTTTCTTTAGATTGGTTGTTGATGCTACTATAGTGTCTAGACACAGGGAATAAATATCAAACTCTTCTTTTTCATTGATTTTAAAACGTTCAGGGCTCATTGCTTTTCCAAAATTTTCTACATGATTAAATGTTCTATCAGCAACTTGCTTGTCTCTTTTTTTGTTACAAACTCTCTTGATGTGACCCCTGAAATTAATCAACCCGTAACCCACACCTTGATGTGACCCCCAAAGTTAGATAACCCGTAACCCACAAAATATATGAAATAAAAGTAAGAAACATAAAATTGTACTCAAATAAAAAGAAGGATATATGTGTCACACTCACAGAACTAGAAGGAATTGAGAGTGATAAATCAGGTGAACGCTCACACATAATCTAAGGAGGAACCCTCACACATAATCAATCAAAGTCTCCTAATTAGAGTCCTAGAGGCTTATTTATAACAAAACCTAATAACACAAACTACTTTGGCTTAATAGGTCTTATTCTCGGCCAAACTTTAGAAATTAAGTAAATTGAGCTTATATTAAACTAAACTTAATAAAATAAAATATCTTGATGGCTCATTCAATCTATCATCAATTAACCTTCCAAGTCCATCCCTCTAAGTAAAAAAAATTAAGTTTTCGATTGTCCATTTTGTGGGTCTCATCATTCTCTCTCTCCTCGAAAAGATTCGTCCTCGAATCTGAATAATGATAAAAAAGAGGCATGTCAGATAACGTCGCATTAACAAAGTACTCACATGGAAGTTCCAATCGGTAGGAATTGGTGTTTATTTGGGCAGTTTCTTGGAATCGTCTATCTCCTTTATGTTGTAACTTCGATCTTCGTTTTGCTGTAATTCGTTCAATTCGAGTGTGTTCCCAGATCCAATCTCCAGAATAAAAAACTATTTGTTTAAATCCTTTGTTTTCGACCTTTGCATACTTCTTTTATTCTTTCAAAGATTGACGTCGAATTTTCTCATGAAGTTGACGTACATGGTCTGCTCCTTGTTTTCCATTAAAACCATAGAAGCTACTTACTTCATTAACAAGTTTAGGTGTAGGCACTCTCGAATTGGTCTAATCCTTCCATTATCAAGTTTCATTCCTTCTTCGCTCACAACAGAACTAAGATATGTTACTATCATTGCGTAAAATCGAAATTCTTTAAGATTAACATACAATTCTACATGGCACAAAATAGATAGAATGTCAATAAAATGCTCAACATGTGCTTCTAATGAATTGATATAGATAAGGATATGATCAGGATATGATCGAAGTAAACTATTATAAATATCCCAAAATTTCCAGGCAAAACATGGTTAATTGGTAGCATGAAAATACTAGGTGTATTAGTTAGGCCAAATATCATAATTAACCATTCATATAAACCTAATTTAATTTTAAATGCACTTTTCCAATTATCACCCTCTTTCATTCTAATCTTATGGTATCCACTTCTTAATTCTATTTTATAAAACAAACATGAATCATATAATTCATCTAGCATGTCATATAACGGAGGTTTGAGATAGCGATACTTTACAGTGATATTGGTTGTAGCGCAACAATCTGTACACATCCGCCATGACCCATCTCCCTTGGGTATGTGGAAGACAGGAACAACACAAGCGGTCAAGCTCTCTCGAACTAGATTAAATTCAATTGGATGTTGAATTTCTCCTATTGGTAGTAGCCTCGAGAGGTCTTTCGGAATCACATCTCCATCTTCCTGCAACAAAGAAACAACAAAACTAGGCAAATTGAAGTTAAGATCATGAATAATAACATACACATCTTTATACATCGGTATAAAGAATGATTGTCTCGTACTTAAGGGTCTCCGCACATCACTATTTTTTTCATACACACATTTTCTCTTTTCATTTCTCTCATTTTGATTGATTTTTTTTCCTCTCATTCCTAAACTAGAACTCTCATTCTCTCCCTTTCTTTTTTCTCTCCCCTCGACAAATCTCTCTTTTTTTCATCAAGTTTGCATTTTATTCTCAATTAATCTTCAACGGCTTGTTGAGCTGACAAAGGGTCAAGAGTGATCCTTTAAGTGTTCATGACAACTGAATATTTGTAGTGAAATTCTTCATGTTTGACCTTCCGATCGTATTGTCATGGTCTGTCCAAGAGGATATGACCCGTATGCATTTGAACAACATCACACATAACTTCATTTGCATATCTTTCAATAGAGAATGAAATTGATACTTGTTTGGTTACCTTAACATAAGTACCTTTATTCAACCATTTGAACTCGTAAGGGTGCGTATGTTTCTGAATTGGCAATGCCAACTTTACAACCAAAGTGTTGGTAGAAACATTAGTGCAACTTCCACAATCAACAATCATAGTGCATTCTTTTACATTCACAATACAATCCGTATGAAATATGTTTTCTCGTTCTTGATACTTCTCTTTGTCATAATTAATCACATCTCTCCTTGCTACCAGTAATTTACCATCTACTGGATCTTCTTCTCCCTTACTTTTGACTTTCGAAATGGTTTCTTCGATTTCAAAGTACTCTTCTGTTTCTTTTTCACTGGTTTCTTTTAAAATAGTGATCCTTTTATTCGGACATTCTGAATCAATGTGGCCTCTCTCTTGGCACTTCAAACAATGCATATCTTCATCTCTTGATGAACTATGATCTTTAAATTCTTTATGTCTTCGAAAAGAACTAACTTTTACTTTGGAGAATTCAGATTTGTGCTTAAGATCATCATTTTCTTTTTCCTTATCATTCTTCCACGAGTTTTCAAATGGAGTGGTCTTATATGATCGAGAATACGCCTTGTGCCGGAGTTCATTTTCCACTTTAATCGCCATATGTAGCATGTCATCAATCTCAACATAATGATGCAAATCAACTACTCTAGCAATTGATCAATTAAGACCTCGCAAATATCGTGTCATCTTAACTTCTCTATCTTCGTAAACATGCGCTCTAATCATGAGAACTTTCATCTATGTATAATATTCTTCAACTTATTTTGAGCCTTGAATTAATTCTTGCAATTTATTGTGCAATTCCCTTCGGTAGTGAGATAGCACAAATCTTTTTCTCATAATAGTTTTCATCTCTGCCCAAATATCAATTGGTCTTTCATTATTTCTTCTCCTTATCGAAACCAAGTTATCCCACAAGGTAATTGCGTAATCTGTAAACTCAAGAACGACAAGTTTAACTTTCTTCAATTCGGTATAACTTTTGCAATCAAAAAACTTTTCAACTTTAGCCTCCCATTCAAAATATATATCTGGATCATTTTTCCCTTTAAATGAAGGTATCTTCATCATGATACTCTCTATATCATTTTCTAAATTCTCTCTTCTTAAATTTGTAACGACCGAAAACCGGCCCTAACTTTTTCTATACGCAAGCGACATGAAAATGAGCATCTTTAATTAAAACCTAATTCGGAATCGGAAATACCATCGTTTTTTTTTTTCAACATACAACTAAGTGATAACAAACAAAACGAAAACAAAAGGGGCAACTCGTACAGCGGACGATCGACGACCTCAGTTCCAATGTCACCTAAGTCTCCCGTCCTCCCTCTACAAAATCTGTAAAACGGTCATAGTCTATTAAAAGAAACTTCTGTGCAATATTATTAAGTTCGTAAGATTTTTATCCATTTTCATTTCCTTCTTTTATTCTACTCATTCACTTATCTTTTCCTCTCCTTTCTATATCCTTTCTCTCTACTCTTTTACGTTTCTACTGTGGTCGGTTTTTACATGCCCGACGACATGTCTCGCCCAAACCAACCGTCAGCTATTANTTTATGTCTTCGAAAAGAACTAACTTTTACTTTGGAGAATTCAGATTTGTGCTTAAGATCATCATTTTCTTTTTCCTTATCATTCTTCCACGAGTTTTCAAATGGAGTGGTCTTATATGATCGAGAATACGCCTTGTGTTAGAGTTCATTTTCCACTTTAATCACCATACGTAGCATGTCATCAATCTCAACATAATGATGCAAATCAACTACTCTAGCAATTGATCTATTAAGACCTCGCAAAAATCGTGTCATCTTAGCTTCTCTATCTTCGTAAACATGTGCTCTAATCATGAGAACTTTCATCTCTGTATAATATTATTCAACTGATTTTGAGCCTTGAATTAATTCTTGCAATTTATTGTGCAATTCCCTTCGGTAGTGAGATGACACAAATCTTTTTCTCATAATAGCCTTCTGCCCAAGTATCAATTGGTCTTTCATTATTTCTTCTCCTCATCGAAACAAATTTATCCCACCAGGTAATTGCGTAATCTGTAAACTCAAGAACGACAAGTTTAACTTTCTTCAATTCGGTGTAACTTTTGCAATCAAAAAACTTTTCAACTTTAGCCTCCCATTCAAAATATATATCTGGATCATTTTTCCCTTTAAAATGAAAGTATCTTCATCTTGATACTCTCTATAACATTTTCTAAATTCTCTCTTCTTAAATTCCTACGAGTATGTCGAATCCTTGCATTGCTTCGATCATTAAATTCTCTATTAATTCTTTCATCAGAATGTATAATCGCCTGATCGCTTCTAGCATTTTGAAACAACAATCTCTCATTACGTCTGAGTTCATATATGGAGTGAGCTTGGTTTTCTAATCGATCATTTAATCGTCGGAACTCTTTTTGCATTTCATTCAACATAAACTTCATATCCATTTTATCTTCATCCACAATATCTTTATTCTTTGAAGTTGACATCACGACTTGTAAAAAAAATGTAAAATAGAAAATTTCTAATGGTTATTTTTTTTTTCACTCTCTTTTTTTTTGGCTTTTTATTCAAATAAACTCTCTTTGCCTTTTTCTACTCATGTTCCAATCTAGGGTTCTTATTGAACTATTCGAACATAACCAATGATTTCAAATTGATGTTACCATACCTTCATATGACCCCCAAAGTTAGATAACCCGTAACTCACAAAATATATGGATTAAAAGTAAGAAACATAAAATTGTACTCAAATAAAAAGAAGGATAAATGTGCCACACTCACAGAACTAGAAGGAATTGAGAGTGATAAATCAGGTGAACGCAAAAGATAAATCTTGATAAGTTCATAATAGTTCATCAAAGAACATAATGAGGAACCCTCACACAAATCAATCAAAAGTCCCCTAATTAGAGTCTTAGATGTTTATTTATAACAAAACCTAATAACACAAACTACTTTGACCTAATGAGTCTTATTCTCAGCCCAACTTTAGAAATTAAGTAAATTGAGCCTAAATTAAACTAAACTAATTAAAATAAAATATCTTGATGGCTCATTCAATCTATCATCAATTAACATTCCAAGTCCATCCCTCCAAGTAAAACAAATTAAGTCTTCGATTGTCCATTTTGTGGGTCTCATCATCTCTCGATATGACCCTTCTCTTATCAGGGTGCCAGAAACAATTGACACCAATGTGGTTCTTTTGCTTGCAATAGGAGCATGAAGGGTAAGGGCCTATAAATTTGTCACTCTTCTCTGAAAATTTTTCTGTCATTAAAGTTTGCCTTGAATGCTTCATCATTTCTTTCCTTGTCAGCTCGCTTTTTATCTCTAAGTTCAAAATTGTATAGGGCATCCAGGATCTGATATGATGTATAGCTTTTCATGCAGCCAGTTGTTTCTAATGAAGTGATTGTCTGATTAAAGGAGCAAGGTAAGGTCGATATGATTTTTTCTTTTATTCTTCTATCATCCACAGTTTCTCTTAGTTTAGTTAGTTGTTTCAATATGATGTGGAGGCCATCAGACGGATTGGAGATTGATTCACCGTACTTTAAATTCAAGATATCAAGAAAGCGCCATTGGTGAATTATTTCTTGCTCCAATTTATATCCTCTAATAGTCTAGGCTTTAGATAGGGCTTCCCAAGCTTCTACTGCTGTCTTCCCAATTATAAGGTTATATGGATCACCCACAACAGCATTCGCTAGGACATTTAATGCACTGAGCTCCTTGCATGTTTTATCATTACTTGTTGCAACTTTTCCACCTTCAACTATTTCAGTTTTAGTGGTTGTTTGAAAAACATCCCATAGCTCATAATTTTGCAGATAAATTTGCATTTTGCTTGCCCACACACGGTAGTCTTTGCCTTCGAACATGGGAGCTGGTAATGAATTGACTGATATCTTTCTTGTAGGGTTATGGCAAGTAATTTATCAAGGTAACAAATAATTTCTTACAATGTTGTTTTTGTGGCTTGAGGTTTTGTCTTTTTTTATCCCACAGCTATCACCATGAAGAGAGGATGTGTAGCCAGCACACTAGATGCATGTTCTTACTTGACAGCTTCCGAACTTGAAGCTGGATATGAGTTGTGGTATAGGTATGAATATAAGGGCATAAACTTGCTTGATCTTTCATTAAAAATGTAAGTTATTTGTACAATTTTGAGTAGTATTTATAAGCGATTTTCTAGCCGTTACATTATATTATGATCGTTGCTATATTATTAAATAGTGATGAGAAATTTGGCTCTTGATTCTCAGCTTGTTTTCTTTGGGTCTTGATTTGTGAATATCATGTCCAACCAATTGAGCCTTTGATTACTTAAAAGCTATTTTGGCTAGCGTGTGCTGTTTTCGAACATGTGTAAAGCGAAATAAAAACAGACGCTAGCGTGTGCTGTTTTCGAAGGGCCGCTCCAAGTGCATTGCTCATTGCATTTGGCTTCATGCTTTGTAGCCTTAGCCTGTTTCGAACATGCACACAAATACACAAGCACAACAACAATATACGTAAAGAGCTAAAAAACCGTTTTTACTCACGAATGTACCTGAAATTTTTCTCCTTGCTTGGCACTCGAATTTGGGCAGCAACGCTTATTATGGCCACGAACCCCACACAACTGACATCTCATTTTGCGCGGTGGAGTTGTGGTTGAAGTTGCATGTGTTTTCTGATATTTACGTGGTCTCCCTGCCTTTCTTTTTTTGAACATCGGGGGCAGCGTGGTGCAACATCTACCACAGACCACTGGTCTTCACCTGGCAAACCGGAAACCCCATACTGATATATTGCTCTATATCGTTGCACGGTGTACGAACTATCGACATATCGGTAGCACGATTCCCCCTTTCTAAAATCACTGCACATGCATGTTTACATGGTATTCCTACGAAGAATCATAACAAAAGTTAATAAACAATAAATCGAACAAACTAAATGTTAAAATTTACCTTTCAACTCCCACTCACGACAAGTACAACTCCTAATAGCCATGTCAATTGATACTCTTTCCCGACCGTGCTCCCAAGTTGCCTTACAATCGTCCGTGATGCTAACAATACCAACAACACCTGCTTCAATATTCAATTCTATGAAATCATGAACATGAGGGCAAAAATCGTCATCCGGCATGTCCCTCGATTTGGTACGTCTGTCAAGCATACGTTTTCCAATAAAGTTGCAAATGTCATCTAACATCCACATGATTGGACGCTTACGAAAAGGAAGTAAACTGTTGTTCAAAGACTCTGTATGATTATTAAGTACAATATCATATTTGCAAATTGTGCGGAAGAATGCTTTACACCAATGCTCCTTTGGAATCAATCTCATGTACTCGTACGCTCCAAATGTTGATGCCTCGCAATTCTATGAAAGATTGATTGAATAATGCCTCCGTTGGTGCCCTTGCGGTACTCAAAATAGCATTCTCAATACGTGTTGATGAAAAGCCGGCTTGTGCCACATTTTTTATAATGTGACAAACACAATGTCGCACATGCAGCACAAGTAGTCACCACACAAGGATTAACATATCAAAACATGTAATATACATGTAGCACAAACCTCTATCCGATGGAATAACGCATCAACCGCGGGTGTTAACCCTTTCCCACGGTCCGGCATAATGGTGAACATGTGTTCATTTTCTGTACATATTCCACATTCTCGCTTAACCAACTGCAGAAACCACATCCAAGACTCTTTTGTTTCACCACCTACAATGGCGTAGACTAATGAGAATACACCGTTATTTGCATCAATGCTTGAAACCACTAGAAATTGCCCTTGTATTTTTTCCTTTGTGTGAGTACCGTCTATGCAAACAATTGGGCGACATCCGTCCCGAAACCCATCGCGACATGCCTGTGACAATAATGAAATCCCATAATACGAACCATGTTGCATAATATATTGGAACATTCAATACAATAACTTACCCCGGGACATATGTAAATCCCCTCGAATCGGGTACTACCAACAAAAGTTTTGGACTTCATCTCTTTTAACACAACAGATGAACCAGGATTCGAAATAAGGTATTGAGCACAATACCTTCTTATGCTTTCAAAAGACGCCCTAGATCCTGAACGAACTAACCGTATAGTATGCTCCCAAGCACGTCTTGCTTTATGTTTCCCTAACTTTAACTTCAAATCGGTATTCACTTCGGATTGCAAGTCCTTAGAACTTAAATCGGGTTTCTCCAAAAAACGTTGGTAATACTTCTTTGATATCCAATATGCAGTGACAGATGAATTGACTTTCTTACCATGGCAATGGGGGTCATGCGGTATAACAGACTTCACACACCACATGATGTCATTGTCTCTCATCGAAACATTGACATACCATGGACATGGACGGTCACCGTCACCTCTACAACGAACAAAAAACGGTACTTGTCATTCTTAACAAAATAGAATTCTCTACCTTCTTTAACGCATAGATCTTCAAGTGCACTCTTTGTTTGAATTTTACTTGCAAAACAAAGACCTTTCCTGATCAAGTGATTCCAAATTATTAAAAAAAGAATAAACATAATGTTCAAAATAATGTTTACTTCGTATAAATAAATACTTACACTAATTGCCTTACCGTCAGTCCTCGTTTTGGATAAAAAATAAGTGAACTTTTTGTTTTAAACGCATTCGAATGACGACTTGACATGGAATCCATAGGGTCATCAATTGGCACGTCATGAAGTTGTTCTTCGTCATACTTTGCATTGTGACCTTCATCACAATCCATGTCCATGCCATCGAACATTGTGTTGAACACACTTTCATCGGAGGACCAGTCGATGCAATTTGTATCTGAACTGTTCCTTGATGCATGAGAATTGTAACCACCTGCACAATCAAGATTGAGAAAATTCAACTATGATGCATTTAAATTTACATAACTACAAATTACATCCACTTCATATTACCAAATTCGGAAAATGCGTCCGAGTTGTCACCCCCGCTAGACATTGCTTCGACAAAATAAATTGAATAACCTACAACAATTAAATATGTCACTAAACCAACAACAACAACAATTAATAAAGATAACCAAATTACCTTTCGCGCCTCAAAACCAAAATTCACCAAAATGGCAACGTAGAACACCAAAACACGAAACAATCATAGCACAAAATTTACATATTACAACTAACACAACAACAACCATAATTCATACTTCATATCGCAACTTCATAAACAAAGCTTCAAAAACAACAATGTAACGCTACAATAACAAAAACATCGCTGAAACACAACAATACTAACAATTTGGATGAACAAATATAACTTAACTACGCAAGCATCGGACGAACAAAAACACAACAATACTAACAATACTAACAAAAACACAAAAATAACTTAACCGAGAAAATGCCCAAATTTCGCCTTTTAGAACACAACAACGCTGAAACTTTGCGCCTGTTTACGACTAACAATTAATCTGTCCAAAATTCGCTTTTCAGAATTTAACAATGCAAGCATCGACTAACAATCTGCGCCGCTAGGGTCTAAACCCTAAACCGAGAAAATGCCCAAATTTCGCATTTCATAACACAACGCTGAAACTCCGCGCCTGTTTACGACTAACAACAAATTCTGCCCAAATTTCGTTGTTAGAACACAACGAGAACTTCAAATTTGCGTCACTTGTGAAAGAAGAAACAACCTTGAGACGATTTTGGGGTTTAAGAACGAAACTCAGAGTTCCAGTGCTTATGAATGAAGTGGGTCAATTACGAATTATGTCACCTAAGTTCCGATAAATTTACCGCAAAGTTAACGCCGTTAGGGTTACGTGGGGACTGATTTTGCCTCAATTTCAAAAGTTTGGGGACCAAACTTGTAACTGTGCGTAAAGTTTGGGGACCGGTATTGCCAGCTTAAAAGTTTGGGGGGTGGTATCGCGTCAATGTTTAAACTTTGATGACCAAATTTGCCAAATTGTTAAAGTTTGGGGATTCAATTTGCCAAATTAATCAAACTCTGGGGACTGATTTTGCCTTTTAAAACATTGGGGACCAATAATGCCAAACTTTGGGGACCCAACACGCCATGTTCTCAATTTAAAATTTAAATTTGCATAAAAATAGATCATGTGAGGATCAGATCTCTTGTTATTCCTCTTACTGCTTCAGTGTTATTCAATAAATCACACTTTAAGTCCAAATGAGCATCAACT
>RWGZ01000666.1:668776-694024 GCA_009725065.1 Utricularia reniformis
GTCGGGTCGGGTTTGCGGGATCAAACCGGTGACCGCGATACAAATCAAAATACCGAAAAAACTATTTTATGTTTTTTTTAAAATTAAATATTTTTTAAAATAATAAATTTTTTGTTTTTTAAAAAAAATTAATTTTTATTCGGGTATGTTCGAGTCGGGTCGGGTTCCGGGTTTAACCCTAACGCCAAAGATAACGCCGTTAGGGTTACGTGGGGACTGATTTTGCCTCAATTTCAAAAGTTTGGGGACCAAACTTGTTACTGTGTGTAAACTTTGGGGGGTGGTACTGCGTTAATGTTAAAACTTTGATGACCAAATTTGCCAAATTGTTAAAGTTTGGGGATTCAATTTGCCAAATTAATCAAACTCTGGGGACTGATTTTGCCTTTTAAAACATTGGGGACCAATAATGCCAAATTATCGAAACTTTGGGGACCCAACACGCCATTTTCTCGATTGATTCCATTAAAAAATAAAAATATAATCTTGATACATTATCATAACATTTTACCAACTTATAATGATAATACATACGAATCCCCTAGTAAATCATTCTGAAGATACCAGAGAGAATACCAGAATGAAGAGATTAAAATATCCACATAATCACAATCTATAATATACAGAAATCCATCTTCTTTGGAATATGTAATTTAAAATTCGAAATAAATAAGATCAATCGATCTGACTTTTCACAACGAAGTCCATTCAGAACATTGAATAATCCGTCTTGATCAATATATACAAGTCTCACAACGATCCAATGATGAAATAATTATATCCATATTAGAATTATAAAAAACTTATTCTGAAAAACCAGAGGCAAATGTTATATTTTTGTCGATAATTTGAACATTGAAATATTTACAGAACCTGATCTCCAACGTTGGCAAAACAGAACAATGTGTCATGAATAATATAAGTGTTGTGGTCCCTTTTTAGGGGCACCAACAATCGTCCGGTTCTTTTAACAAAACGAACTCGGTTCTGATTTGTTTTAGATGTGGAAGACGATTAAAAGCTGGAAATAAGTAAATACACAGCGATGTATAGTGGAAACCCCAGGAATTGGGGTGAAAACCACTTGACTAAGAGCAGATCTTAGCCTGTTCACTAATTGAATAATTCATAATCAATACAGCAGAGGCTAAATGAAAATGACAAGGAAAGGAAAGCAGTAAGAACTCCGGCAGGGTAACGGCCTGTTCTTACGCGTCCAAAAGGTCCTGCTATTTCCGTCGTCTTGCCATGTATTTATAGAGTTTATAGCGTGTGTAAATCACGCTCTGTAACCGCCTCTGACAAGTTTGTTAGAGGTTGTTATCGCGGGATGTAAAACGAGGTTGGGACCGAAATGTGGTCAACGTGATCGGGCCCGAAGCGTGGAAAACGTGAGTTTGTAACAGTTCGGATCGAACCCAGGAACCAGCTGGCAGAAAACGCTTTATTTCGTTAAGGTTATCTTCGGTCCTCTCATTGAACATCGAGCCGCTCTTCCTTAAGTGTGTAAATGGGCTGTAGGA
Source organism: Utricularia reniformis (assembly GCA_009725065.1). Classification (NCBI taxonomy): domain Eukaryota; kingdom Viridiplantae; phylum Streptophyta; class Magnoliopsida; order Lamiales; family Lentibulariaceae; genus Utricularia; species Utricularia reniformis. The sequence continues at coordinate 670,300 of RWGZ01000666.1, forward strand.
ATTCGTTTTCACTATTTGAATCGGTCCAACGGTTGTTGGGCCTTACCCATCACAAGGTACCAGATCCTAAAGTTCTCATCACTAGCCCCTCGGGCTTGATTGCCAATCGCAGAGGTGATACAAGGTCGATCACATGATGTTTGCACATTCATGAGAACAAGGGACCGTACCTGTAGACACTAAGAGTCCAGGGGACCGATCTTTCCCTTAGTGTATGAGCCAATTACATTTGAAACTTAATAACATATATATAAGTTATATTTTTATCTTTGTTATTCTTTAAATATTAATATCTCGACCCGCGCCTCTTCACATTCGATAGTTCAAGAGGCGTCACACCATTGGCTGGGAGATTAATATTTAAATCGAGATTCTGGGCATTGTTTCTCCTCACCGTCATTATCACGAAGGAGAAATATTAGCAAGCTCTCTGTGCCCTCAATCGATTTTACGTCCAACCCTCTTTCAATCCGTTTTTCTTAAGGTATACACTCATGGCTCCTCACAAAATGCGCTACCCTTCTATGTCTGAATTGGACATTGAGGAGTTTAGGTCTAGTTTTTCAATCCCGGCACATTATTCTATCTGGAAGGGACAGGAATATATTCCATGTTTCCTTCCGGCGGAAATGAATGTGCCGCATCGGCCATTCCGGTCAGTTACGCCTCTCTAAAGTGCGGGCTTCGTTTTCCGCTACATCCCTTTGTAGCGGCCGTGCTTAAGGAGATTCACTGCCCTCTTTTGCTTTGTTCCCGGGCAGTTATGTCTATATAGTAGCGTTTATTTTTTATTGTTACCAACAGAATCGGGCCCCGACCCTAGAACACTTCTTTAATCTGTTCTTGGTAGGATCCCGAAAGGGGAAGGGTCTGTTGGGTTGCCGCAAGTTATACTATATAGCGGTGCGCACCAAAGAGTGCGCAATTGTAGACTAAGAGGAATCTCTCCATGCGTGGGAGGCCTGCTATGTGTGGATAACAGTCCCCCAAGAGGATTTGTTGAAAGTATGGCCGCGCTTAACCCACCCACGCATAGGTCAGTTGAACCGAAGTAGGTTCAACCCCTCCCGCACGGACACCGCAAACACGCTTGCGATGTTCCCCCTTCCCGAAGCACGCCTTAGGCGAATAGATCTGCTTCGGGAGAAAAGATTGATAGAAATAGGTGTTGCGGGTAGACTGGAGCCCCAGCCCCGAAGGGGGTTTTTTCTAGTTCAGATCCATCAGAAGGATCGGGTATGATGTAGTGTTTATATTTTAATCTTTCCTGATCCTTATGTATTTGTTTTGCAGATTCAACTGAGAGAGTGCCGAGCTCGCGCTTTAAACGCATGGCGGCTGCTTCGGTCCGTCCTTCTGAGGGACAAAGGGAAGCATCGGGCAGCGCTGAAGGAAGTGAATCATCAACGGGGGGTACGCTGGTCCCTTCGGGGTCCGGGAACCCCCCGATCCAAACAACCGGTGCGGGCACGCTGACCGTTCGCTGCACAGGGCAGCCTTCATCTGGGGACGGGCCTGCGTTTCGGGTATTTGGAGTGGTAGAGGAGGTGATAAAGGCTCGGATTGGTTCTTTGAGCTTATCCAGCCTCTATCAGATCGGTAATGCCTCATTCATTAGTACTAAAACTATTACTTTATTGCTGCAGGGAGCCGTTCCCGTGGAGAAGGTTCTCCCCGGTCCTCAGCTCAAGGTGAACGTCTCCCTGCCGCCGGTCCCCTTAGGAAAAGGGAAAAGGGCGACCGAAGCGGAAGCCCCGCAGGAGATGAAAAGGCTGAAAAAGGGGGACAGCGCTCCGATCCCCAATAAGGGGATCGTTTTGAAGGAGCCTGGATCGGGCCCGAAGACTAACTCCGACTGGGGAGTTGCTCTGGGCCTGCTGGACAGGTTCAGTAAGGAGAGGAAGCTAACCTCCTAGAGGACTGCTTTCCTAAAGGACTTCCGCCTTTACGGAGAGTAGAACCCAGAGAACGTCCAGGCGGACGTGACTCGGGAAGAAATCATGGAAGGCTTCCTAGACCTCACCACTAAGGTAATTTGCACTTGACATGAAGGCCCGAACTTTTACTTAAGAATATTTTATCTTATGCACATGTTGAGGAAAGCTTTCACAACTGCTATCACCGTGGAGAAGAACCAGGGTGGTAGCGTTGTATCCCAACAAGTCCAAGACTAACTTGAGCTAGCAAAAAGGCAAGTTGAGATCAAGCATAATGAGTTGGTCACTGTACGGGAGGACCGTGACCGACTTGACAATGAGTTGCTAAGAGCCGGGACGGAGGTCTCACTCTTAGCTGATAAAGTCTCTGAGCTGGAGAAAACGGGACAAATAGCTCAGGGGCGCATCGCCGACCTGGAGGCCAAGCTGCGGGCCAATGATGAGGAAATCAACGAAGTCCAAGGTCGGGCCCATGAGAAGAGGAACAAGCGGAACGAGCTTCTCCTTCGGACCCAAGAAGAGAAGAAGGCCTTGGAAGAGGAGTTGACAAGGGCCCGCACGTCGACCGAAGGTTCGGTCCGGGAAGCGGTTCTGGGGTTCGCTCAGTCCCCTTTGTTATTCGCTTTAGCGGATAAAATACATGGGGTTTCTACTGCAAAGTATTTGGATAACATGCGAGAGCAAGTTATTCAGCAGTTCGGGCTTTCCCCTTCGGACGAGCGGTGGAAGATGATCGAGCCACTTGAAAGAGATGGCAAGTTTCAGGTTATTCCGACCTTGGAAGAACCTGTTCTGGAAGAAGACCCTTTCTTCTATCTCTTTGAAGAGATGGAGAGAACGGTCAACAGAAGGCGGCCGATCAAGAAAAAGAATTGAAGCGGCTCGCGGCCCGGACCGAACCCAGGAGCCCGAAGTGGAAGATGAAGAGGAAGGGCAGATTAGTTAGATCTAGTCATTACTTTGTATCTGCCTTACTCTTTATTCAGTATAAAGCTTTTTTCTTCAGATCTGATTATTTTAATCACCAGAACGAAGTGACATAACTAACTTCTAAATAAACTAATAAGTTTTACTTTAACGAAGTTGTTTTAATCACTAAGTATAAGATCGGGGACTCTTATAGGGTGTTAACCATCGGTCCCAGACGTTATGTTTGGTTTATTCATATCAATTCTGATTGGATCAGTCGTTTTACATTGTGTACGGGTCACTCTTATTCCGTCATTGGAGTCAATACTTGATTGGATAGGCGTAGTCTGCGTTTAATATGAGTCTTTACGAGCTTCGGCCGAACCTTGGTTCTAATAAAGTCCCTTAGGTTTTGTTGGCCAAGCTTGGCTCATAATACGTCTTATATGAGGACCGATCTTATGTCTTGATATGCTGACAACCATTCCTTTTATCGTGGCAGATGTCATAGGTACAAAGAGCCATTCTTAAAGACTGAATATCGTTGAAGGGAGTGTTTTAGTTCGTAATGAGTTCTGGGAGAATGACAACTCATCCATGGGGCTAGGCAAGTGCAGGAGCATGTGACTCGTTAGAGCGGTCACTACAACTTGGGAGCCTTGCGGAAAAGAAGCTTCGGTCACCAGTCCAGATTCGTCCTACTCCACCCAACTTCAAGATCGGTCCATCATTCCATTAGAAATAGTTTGTATTTGTACCTACTTGTTTCTACTTACGTTTAAGAGAATGTATTTTATTGAGTCAGACATATTAATCGAAGATTCACAAGAAATATCACCTTAAATTCATGACATTCCAAGTTCGGGGGACCTCTATACCATCCAACGTTTCAAGTTTATACGCACCTGATTCCAATTTCTTTGATACTCGATACCGTCCTTCCCAATTTCTGTCCAGCTTTCCAACGTTCCTCTGCACCTTAATGCTTCTGAGGACGAGATCGCCTTCAAAGAATTCCCTTGGGAGGACTCGTTTGTTATGGGCCGTTCCATTAGTTCGCTGATAAGCACGCATCCGTGCATACATTGCATCTCTCTTTCTTCGATGATCTCGAGGTCCAATAACCTCCTTTCACCATTCATATGCTCATTGTATTGAGATATCCGAGGTGATCAGATGACCACCTCCACCGGGCTAACAGCTTCGGTCCCATACACCAATTAGAAAGGTGATTCCTGGGTTGTTGAGCGAGGTGTGGTTCGGTATGCCCACAGGACCTCATAGATGTGTTGGGCCATTTACCCCCAAAGTCTTATAACTTGGTTTTTAATCCCTTTAGGATACCTTGTTAGATTCTTCCGTAAGTCCATTGGTCTGAAAATGGGCTACTGATGAGAAATGATGAACGATGCCCAACTTGGTGCATAGATCCCGTATGCTTTTTCCACGGAACTGAGTCCCATTGTCAGATACGAGCGCTCGGGGAACCCCGAAGCGGCTCACGAGGTTTCGCCATATAAAGTGCTTGACCACTTTCTCTGAGATGATGGCTACTGCTTCTGCTTCAATCCATTTCGAGTAATATTCCACCGCTATAATACAGAATTTTCTTTGCCCTATTGACCGAGGAAAAGGCCCGAGGATGTCGATCCCCCATCTGTCAAACGGACAAGGCAATGGGGTGACCGATAAGGGAGCCCCAGGCAATTGCGGGAGTGGAGCATGGTATTGACATATGGCGCAACGCTTAGTGTATTGCTTGGCATCAGCGAGCAATGTTGGCCAAAAATACCCGGCTCTAATAATGCGGTGGTATAAAGATCGAGCCCGTGAATGAATGCCGCATATCCCTTCATGAACATAAATCATGACGGCTTCAGCCTCAATAGGAGATAAGCAGCGCAGAAGCGGGCCTTCAAAACTCTTTTTAAACAAGCGTCCATCGACTAAGGTAAACCTCTTAGCCAGACCTCTATTTTCCTGGCTTCAGACTTATCTTCAGGGAGATAGCCATTCGAGAGGTATTTAATAAAGGAGTCTATCCAATTGGGTTCTCCTGGGGATTCAGTAGCATCAATATTCAAGGACTGGAGTTCATGGCATAGAGCCCCGATCTCTTCAATAGACTGTTCGGTCACTGAAATCTCGGCCGAAGGTCGATCCTGAATGTGGACCGAAATAGTGCTCGGCTCTATGTCAGGTATGCCCGAAGCCAATCTGGCGAGTGCGTCGGCATCCTTATTTTGCTCTCGTGGCACATGGTCAAGAGAGAACTCACTGAACTTTTTGGATAGTTCCAGGACTTTGGGACAATATAACTTCATCATCGGATCATGAGTTTCAAATCTCCCTGCGAACTGTTCCACTACTAACTTCGAGTTTGAGAACATTCGCACTCTGCTAACTCCCATTTTTCGAGCCAAAGTCATTCCTGACAATATTGAATCATATTCTACCACATTATTTGTTCCAGCAAAGGAAAATTTGACTGCGGAATGAATAAGGTCACCTTGTACCGTTGTCTGGGAAATGCCCGCTCCTCTTCCCCCGAAGGTTGATCCCTCTACGTGGATCGTCCATCGATCATCTTCTTGGTTAAGATAAATGGCCGATCGGGTCATTTCAACCACGAAATCGGCTAGAACCTGAGCTTTGATGGCCCTTCGGGGCAAGAATTCCAGATATATAGCACTGAGTTTGATAGCCCATTTTGCCAATCTCTCATTCAAATCCTTCTGTTTAAGGAGTACATTCAGAGGCTGATCCGTATAGACATAGACCGTACGGCCTTCGAAATAATGCTTCAACTTGGATACAGCTTTCTTCAAAGCTAGCATGAATTTCTCCATGGTGGAATACCTGGTTTCAGCAGATACTAGAGAATGGCTGACATAATAAACAGGTCTATGAATGTCATCTCGTATGGTTACCAGAGCTGCGTTGACGGCAACTTCTGATACCGCAAGATATAACCCCAAAGGTTCATCACAAGTCGGACTTATCATCACCGGGGGAGTCCTTAAATAAGTCTTCAGCTCGGAGAAGGCCCGATCGCATTCTTCGGTCCAATCTAGATGACTTGCTTTTCTTAGCACTTTGAAAAAAGGTAAGGCCCGGTCTGGGGATTTCGAAATAAACCTGCTCAGTGCAGCTAGCCGGCCAGTAAGCCTTTGTGTAACGACCCTAATTTGGGCTTAGCTGTTTTGTTAAAATGTGATAATTAAAACAGAAACATTCGAATGTAAACTTAAAACATAGTTCGAAAACATCAAGGTTCGACAGCATAATTTAGAGTATTCTCCAAAGGACCGGACTCTATCACCGGACAACCGACGACCTCCTTCCCATGCCCCTCTCATACCTCGTCTGCGTCACCTACAAAATCTGTAAAGCGGTCACAATCTATTAAAGGAAACTTTACACACGTTACACATTATCTTTACATTTCTTAATTACACCGTATACACACATGAATCGTTCCTTTTAACCGTTTTCTTATTTCCCTCTTCTTTTACCCTTATCATTCTCATCATACTTTAACTTTACTGTTGTCGAGAGTAACATGCTCTGTGCATGTCCCGTCCAAACCAACCGTTAGCTGTTGGATGACTCGACGGGCCATATGTTTCCCTTCTCCGGGTGGGTACTTAGGCGCTACCCCTTTTTCCACCCGGATCCGTTCTGCCCTTTTCGTACGTATCTTTTCCTCTTTGGAACTTATCGTTCCCTTCATCAGGCATGCCCTTCCTTTGGCGAATCGTGTACTAGGCACGATGTCGGGTTCGGCCGGACAGTCCATCCTTCCTCACCCCGAGTCTTATTAACATTTATCTTTTTCATTCATGTCTTTCCTTTCTTCTTTATTAACCCAATCTCATTCCCTAATTCTGAAACTATATCGTGTTCACTCCGCTTACCGTTTGCTTTTGCTTGCTATAGTCTTTCCGCGCTTTCCTGCATTTCGTAATAGGTTTTAGTTACTCGAATTCCGACGTTATTATCCTATTGTTAACTCTGTGGTTACCGTAGACCTTACGTGTTCTTTTCCTCCCACGAACCGACGTCGAGACGTGACGAAAACACTTAAACTTAGTATTTCCGCGATAATTTACTTCTTTCCTCGAAATTCGCGACAATTCTATGCTGCAACTCCAAATCCGCGATAATTTTACTCTTAGAACACAATCCGCGATAATGTTGCACTTCAAGGATTTTTCGCGACAATTTTACTCTTGTTCCTATTTTCCGCGACAATTATCTTCACCAAAAATCCGCGATAATTCTCTTTATCACCCAAATCTGTGACAATAATGTTCTTTGAGAAATCCGCGACAATAATGCTCTTTGACGAGTTCCGCGATAATAATGGACTGTGCAGAATCCACGATAATTTTCGTTCTTCGTGGCAATTTTCGGATTTTCGTGTTTTAATGATGATTAACTCGTTTTTGGGCCTCCCCACCCCTATTTATAGACATTCTAACTTTTCTAATTCACACTTTAACCCCTCCTTCCTTTGATTTTGACCCCTCTTCTATCTTTTACTTTACTTTTCCATTTTTCGTATCTGTTTACGTTCTTTCATTCCCGTATCCCTCGTTATCCCTTGTTTAGACTTTATCGCTACCTACCCTACTATTTGTTCTATCATACCTTTTTCCTGGCTATTACATCCTTCCCCACTCATTTTGAGTTTCGTCCCGAAACTCGTGCGTACCAATCTTCCATCAATTCTGGCGCTCTCGGTCTAATTTCTCGTTCCGTTTCCCAAGTAGCTTCCCTTTCTCCTTGATTGGACCATTGTACTTTCACCATGGGGATTTGTTTGTTTCTGAGTCTTCTTTCCTCCGTGCCTAAGATCTTTACTGGGACTTCCTCATACGTTAGCTCCGGGGTTATTTCTATGGGTTCCCCCACACATTCTTGAATTCCTTCAGTCACCCTCCTCCTTAGTTGGGATACATGGAACACATTGTGTATCCCCCCCATTTCCTCCGGAAGCTTCAGCTGATATGCTAGGTTTCCGATCCTTCGTTCCACCTCGTATGGTCCGATATACCGGGGACTCATCTTCCCTGTCCTTGTGGTCCCTAGCATCCCCTTCATCGGTGATACCCTTAGGTAAGCGCGATCCCCAACCTGTAACTCTAAGGGTCTCCTTTTTGCGTCTGCCCAACTTTTGTATCGGTCATGTGCCGCCTTAATGTTCTTTCGTACTACGGCCACCTTTTCAATGGTGACTTCCACCAATTCCGTCCCCGTGGTCGTTCTTTCCCCCACCTCATCCCAGCATAGCGGTGTACGACACTTCCTCCCGTACAATGCCTCATATGGTGTCATGCCAATGCTGCTCTGAAAGCTATTATTGTACGCAAATTCCACTAGCGGTAGGAAATCCTCCCAACCTCCCTTAAACTCCAACACACATGCTCTTAACATATCCTCCATGATTTGGTTGGTTCTCTCGGTCTGACCGTCCGTCTGTGGGTGATAGACTGTGCTCATGCATAACTGAGTTCCGAGCGATTTCTGTAAACTTTGCCAAAATCTTGACGTGAATCTCGGGTCTCTGTCTGAAACGATGTTCACTGGAACTCCATGTAATTTGACAATGTTATCCACATATATTTTGGTTAGTCTGTCCACTCCGTACGTTGTCTTGACTGCTAAGAAGTGAGCCGCCTTCGTAAGACGGTCCACCACTACCCATATCGCGTCGTTCTTCCGTTAGCTCTTGGGTAGTCCTACCACAAAGTCCATGCCGATGCTATCCCATTTCCACTCTGGAATCTCTAAGGGTTGTAGCTCGCCTCCCGGGCGTTGGTGTTCGGCCTTAACTCGTTGGCAGTTATCGCAATTGGCCACAAAGTTTGCAATCTCGTTTTTCATTCCATTCCACCACCAGTGCGTTTTTAGGTCCCGATACATCTTAGTACTTCCTGGGTGAACTGAGAAAGCTGAACTGTGTGCTTCTGCCATAATCTTCTTCCTTAGCTCTGGCCTGTTTGGTACCCATACACGTTCATTCATTCGGATTAGCCCATCGCTTCCTTTGCTTATTTCTGATTTATTGGTTCTGTTTCCCTCTTTTTGNTTGTCCTAAGTGTCAGAGGAGCCACTATGGGGAATGCCGCGTCTAAAGCAACTTGTGCTACATGTGCGGGAACGAGGGACATTACGCGCGGGACTGCCCCAAGAAGAGGAAAACGGAAATGGCACCAAGGGAAAGAACCACTGGGAACGCCCGAGTATTTGCGGTAAACCGGGAGCAAGCGTCAGAGGCTGAGGACGTCGTGGCAGGTACATTATTAATTAATGGCTTTACTGCTTATGTAATAGCCGAGAAAAAGGTACGACGAAACAAATAGTAGGGAATGTAGCGGTAAAGTCTAGACGAGAGATACGGGAACGAAAGAACGTAAAAGGGAACGAAAAAATAGAAAGGGTAAAGAAAAGTGAAGAAAAAGATAAAAGAGGGGTCAAAAGCAAAAGAAGGAGTGGTCAAAGTGTGAATTAGAAAAGTTAGGATGTCTATAAATAGGGGTGAGGAGGCCCAAAAACGAGTTAATCATCATTAAGACCCGATAATCCGAAAATACCCGCAAAGAAGGAAATTATCGCAAATTTTGCCCATGCATGCATTTTAACCCGAATTTTTGGATGAGTATATTATCGCGGATTTTCGTTGAAGAGTGAATTGTCGCAGAAATCTGGACAGTGCAATATTATCGCGAAAAACGTTACAAGTGAAAATTGTCGCGGAAATCGGACCAAAGGAGAAATTATCGCGAAAATTGTGACAAGTGCAATATTATCGCGGAAATCGGACCAAAGGTGAAATTATCGCGGATTTTTGATTTCAGCATAGAATTGTCGTGAATTTCGAGGAAAAAGTGGAATTAAGTGTTTTCGTTACGTCTCGACGTCGGATCGGGACAGGAAAAGAACATGTGGGGTCTACGGTAATCACATGGTTAACAATAAGATAATAACGTCGGAATTCGGATAACTAAGACCTGTTACGAAATGCAGGGGAAGCACGGGAGGATTATAACAAGCTAAAGCGAACGGTAAGCGGAGTGAACACAATATAGTAAGGGAAGGTTCAGACTTAAGGAATGGGATTGGGTTAATAAAGAAGGCAGAGATGATACGAATGAACGAGATAAATGATAATAAGACTCGGGGTGAATAAGGATGGACCGTCCGACCGAACCCGGCATCGTGCCTAGTACACGATTCGCCATAGGAAGGGCATGCCTGATGAAGGGAACGATAAGTTTCAAAGAGGAAATGATACGTACGAAGAGGGCGGAACGGTTCCGGGTGGAAAAAGGGGTAGCGCTTAAGTACCCACCCGGGGAAGGGATGCATATGGCCCGTCGAGTCCTCCAACAGCTAACGGTTGGCTTGGGCGGGACATGCACCGAGCATGTTAATCTCGGCAACAGAAAAGTTAATGAATGATGGAAATGATAAGGGTAAAAGAAGAGGGAAATAAGAAAACGGTTAAGTGAAATGGTTCATGTGTGTGTGTATGATGTAACTAAGAAGTAAGAAAGATAATGTGTAGTGTGTGTGAAGTTTCCTTTAATAGATTGTGACCGCTTTACAGATTTTGTAGGTGACGCAGGTGAGATATGATAGGGACGGGGAAGGAGGTCATCGGTTGTCCGGTGATAGAGTCCGGTCCTTCGGAGAACACTCTAAATTATGCAGTCGTACTTTAATGTTTCGAACTATGTTTTAAATTTGCTTCCGAATATTTCCGTTTTAATTATCATGTTTTAACAAAACAACTAGGCCCAAATCAGGGTCGTTACATAAGAGAACTCTGGTATCATGGAAGGATGTCGTGCTGGAGGAATATAGGCTGATGGCACGGAAGAACCCAGCAGAACTGGATGGCGCCATGCCCAGTTTGGTGGCCGCTTATCTAGAATCCCATGCGATTGTAAGTTATCTTCGCATTCTATCATTTAAGTTACCTTCTGTATTTTGTTTATTGTAACTATCATCTTTCCATATATTGTTTCTTCTTAGTATAAGTTCGGGGTCCATACTGAACCTAGACCGTTCGGTCATCTTAACTTAGGTTGGGCGCTTGCTAGGCTTAATAAGTTAGGGAATTTTAATCGCATTAACAGATCACTCTTTTCTCTGTCCCTATCAAACACTATGACTTTGGCGGCGCTGCCTTGGTTCTTTATGAGTCCCATGGCAAGCTATATCGAAGCCCCAGTTCTAATACAAGTCACGTGTCAAGCTTCAGTGAAGCCCCGGTTCTACATAAGTCCCAATATATGCTTGTGTTTGTGCTTTGACTGGCTAATTTTGTCCCCGTTATCCCATCTATGGTTAGGTACAAAGAAGCAAGGGTTATTTCCGAAGGGTGAATGCCGTCAAAGGGAGATTAAGATCGCAGTAAGTTATGGAAGTTTCGCAATCCATCTAAGTATTTAACAAGCGTGGAAGCATCTAACTCGTCAGAGCGGTCACAACTACCTGAAAGTCTTATGGACAAACTGCTACAGTCGCCAGTCTAAACTCGTCCAAACTCGTTCAAAAAATCCAACTTCAAGATCGGTAACTCACCTAGCTAGAAATAATTTATATTGCATCTGTTGTATCTTTTTCATAATATGAGAAACATTTTTATGGTTCAGAATTGCCACCAATCGTCAATGATTTTACATAAAGAATCGCCTTAAGTTAATTAACATTCCAGGTTCGGGGGATCTCATTCCCATCTACTGTTTCCAACTTATAAGCCCAGCCCCTAACTTTTTCACAACTCAGTAATGTCCCTCCTAGTTTCTGTCCAACTTTCCATCGTTTCTCTGAACTCTACATTAATGATAACAAGGTCGCATTCTGAAAATTCCCTGGGTAAGACACGCTTATTATGGACCCGCTCCATAGTTCGTTGATAAGAACGCATGCGCGCATAGATAGCGTTTCTTTTTTCTTCAATCATTTCAAGATCTAGGGACCTCCTTTCCTCATTCAGATGCTCGTCATATTGAGCTATACGAGGTGATCGTATGGCGACCTCAACTGGGCTGACTGCTTCAGACTCATACACCAAAGAGAATGGAGATTCTTGGGTCGTAGAGCCGGGTGTAGTCCTATAAGCCCATAAAACCTCGTAGATATGATCGGGTCACTTTCCTCCTAAGTCTTCCAACTTAGTTTTCAATCCCTTCAGAATAATTTTGTTGGAAACGTCCGTCAATCCGTTGGTTTGGGGGTGAGCCACTGACGAAAAATGCTGAGCGATACCCAATTTGATACACAGATCCCTTATGGACTTTCCGCGGAATTGGAGACCATTATCCGACACGAACGCTTTGGGAACTCCAAAGCGGCTTATATTGTTTCTCCACAAGAAGTGATTCACCACTTTCTCTAAGATAATTGTCATTGCCTCAGCTTCGATCCACTTGGTATAATATTCAACAACCACAATACAGAACTTCCGCTGCTTTACCGATCGGGGAAAAGGTCTCAAGATATCAACCCCCCACCTGTCGAATAGACAAGGGAGTGGGGTCATCGATAAAGGTGCCTCCGGTAATTGTGGGACCGGAGCATGGTTTGTCAGCGGCTTGGCTATCCTAAAAAACCCCTCGATAAATTTCCGATAGTACCCGGCTAATCCTAAGAAACTCCTGACTTCTCGAGTGTTTGTCGGTCATGGCCAATTCATCACTACTTCTATCTTGTTGCATCTACCGTACCCCTCTTGCTGATATTACGTGTCCCAGAAAAGCTATATTCTTCATCCAGAATTCACACATACTATACTTGGCATACAACTTCTCTTGTCTGAGGGTCTGTAACACTATTCTCAGATGTCGCTCGTGTTCTTCCCGGTTGTGAGAGTAAACTAGGATATCGTCAATGAATATCACTACAAACTTGTCTAAGTACTGATGAAACACCCAATTCATCAAATCCTTGAAGATTGTTGGGGCGTTAGTCAATACAAATGGTACGACCGTAAATTCGTAATGGCCGTATCTCGTTCGAATGGCTGTTTTTAGTATGTCCCCTTCCTTCACTTGGACCTGATGATACCCTGACCTCAAGTCCAACTTTGAGAACACCTCCGTGCCTTGTAACTGATCAAATAAGTCGTCGATCCTTAGTAACAGATACTTGTTCTTTATCGTAACCTAGTTTAACTGCCGCTAATCGTAACACAATCTTAACTCACCCTTTTCTTTCTACCAAATAACACCGGTGCTCCCCAAGGGGAGTTGCTTGGCCTAAGAAATCTTTTTTTCTAATAACCACTCAATCTGTTGTTTCAGTTCCTACTTCTCTCTTGGTGCCATTCAGTATGGGGCCTTGAGATTAGTTGTGTTCCGGGGAGCAATTCTATTTCCATTTCCACTTCTCTTTGGGGTTGTTGACCCGGTAGTTCGTCGAGAAACACGTCGATGTATTCGAAAATTACCGGAACTAACTCAAATGGTGTCCCTTCCTTCTCAGTGGTGACAAATGCTAGCCAATTCGACCGATCACTATACTCTCCATCGACCCCCATAATCGGTTTTTCGACCAGGACTCCTTTCCCTTCTTGCGGCATACTAAAAGAGATCGTACATTCTGAAAATTTCACTTGCACACCGTACTTAGATAACCAATCCATTCCCAGTATAGCATCGAATCCCATATCCCCCAACTCAATCAAGTCTGCCTCTATTCGTACCGTATCCACTTCTACCGCGCATCCCTTATAGATTCTGTTTGCCTCTAGGGATTCAGATCCCAATGTTTTCACTTTGATTTTAGCGTTACTTCCCATTACCCCAAACCGTTTCGCTAACTTATCCGACACAAACGAATGTGTCGCCCATAGTCAAATAATACGAAAGCCATAAAGCCATTAATAAGTAGTGTACCTACCACGATGTCTTCCGCCTTCGAGGCATGTTCCTTGTTTACCGCAAACACTCGAGCATTTCCAATGATCCTTTCCTTTGCACTGCTTTCGATAGCCCCAGTTTCGATCTTTCTCTTCTTTGTGCATTCTCGAGCAAAGTGTCCTTCATGGCCGCACTTAAAACAAATGTTAGTTCCTGCCCGACATTCTCCAAAATGGTTTTTCCCGCATTTGGCGCACATAGCCACTCAAAATGGGGTCCTTGTGCATACCCGAAACTCTCTGTAGTGGTCTTTCTTTTCCATTCCCCCCGTCCCTGAACTTCACTCGTCATGGAGCTCCTGGTGCATTTCTTATCCATTCTTCGCATTCCCCCATCCACTCGGACTGCCGCTGCCACTAAACTTGAAAATTCTTCGTCGTCGCTACTATACATAGTCAGTTTCACCCTTTCATTGAGCCCTTCTGTAAAACGGTGCATCTTTTATTGTTCACTCCCCATAATCTCGAGGGCATACCTACCCAATTCTATGAATTCCTGCATATACTCCATTACGGGGCGATTCCCTTGAGTCAGTTTGTCGAACTCGGCCCCTCTTGTCCTTCTTAAGCCCTTTTGGTACGTAATAATCCAAAAACGCATTCCTAAACTTCTCCCAAGATTCCATCCTTCAGCAGTGAGGACGACACGCTTCCCCACCATCGGGCAGTGCTACCATCGAACAATAGTGGGGCCAGTCCTGCCCTAAGTTCCTTTGGGGTTTCGATTAGTTCAAATTTCTCTTCCAAGCGAATAATCCACGCCTCCGCATCCCCCATCTTATCTCCCGTGAAACTGTTCATTCCCGCCTTCTTTAATGCCTCATTGTAGTACATTATGCCCTTTTCGGGCCTTCACACTTGTTCCATCAGCACAGAGTTTCCCCTCTCCGTCTGTCCTTGCCTTATTGCGCTAAGGAGGGAACTCGCCATAGTTTGGAATAGATCCTTGAGACTCTCCTGGTTAAGCGTGAGGGGCGTCGATAAGTCCGCAACCGGGGTTCCTGTCGCCGGTGGCTGTTCTGATGCATTGCTATTGTAAGGACCCCTCGTGTAATAGCCGAGAAAAAGGTATGTCGAAACAAATAGTAGGGAATGTAACGGTAAAGTCTAGACGATAGATAATGAGAGATACGGGAACGAAAGAACGTAAAAGGGAACGAAGAATAGAAAAGTAAAGAAAAAGATAAAGGAGGGGTCAAAAAGTAAAGGGAGGAGGGGTCAAAGTGTGAATTAGAAAAGTTAGGATGTCTATAAATAGGAGTGAGGAGGCCAAAAACGGGTTAATCATCATTAAGACCCGAAAATCCGAAAATTTCCGCAAAGAAGGAAAATTATCGCGAAAATCTCCAAGGCACAAAATTATCGCGAAAAAGTTGAAGGCAAGGATTGTCGCGAAAATTTTGAAGAAGGAAAATTATCGCGAAAATCTCCAAGGCACAAAATTATCGCGAAAAAGTTGAAGGCAAGAATTGTCGCGAAAATTTTGAAGAACAAAAATTGTCGCGAAAATTTACGAAGGCAAAATTGTCGCGGATTTCCAGTAAGGCATAAATTATAGCGGATTTCATCCCAGTGCAATATTGTCGCGAATTTTAATCCTAGGGTATTATTATCGCGAATTTCAGGGCAGAAGTAGAATTGTCGCGAAAATACTAAGTTCGAGTGTTTTCGTTACGTCCCGAAGTCGGATCGTGGGAGGAAAAGTACACGTGAGGTCTACGGTAACCACATAGTTAACAATAAGATGATAACGTCAGAATTCGAATAATTAAGACCTGTTATGAAATGCAGGGGAAGCACGGGAAGATTATAATACGCTAAAGCAAACGGTAAGCGGAGTGAACACAATATAGTAAGGGAAGGTTCAGACTTAAGGAATGGGATTGGGTTAATAAAGAAGGAAGAAATGATACGAATGAACGAGATAAATGATAATAAGACTCGGGGTGAGGAAGGATGGACCGTCCGACCGAACCCGGCATCGTGCCTAGTACACGATTCGCCAAAGGAAGGGCATGCCTGATGAAGGGAACGATAAGTTCCAAAGAGGAAAAGATACGTACGAAGAGGGCGGAACGGATCCGGGTGGAAAAAGGGGTAGCGCCTAAGTACCCACCCGGGGAAGGGATGCATATGGCCCGTCGAGTCATCCAACAGCTAACGGTTGGCTTGGGCGGGACATGCACCGAGCATGTTAATCTCGGCAACAGAAAAGTTAATGAATGATGGAAATGATAAGGGTAAAAGAAGAGGGAATAAGAAAACGGTTAAGTGAAATGGTTCATGTGTGTGTGTAAGATGTAACTAAGAAGTAAGAAAGATAATGTGTAGTGTGTGTGAAGTTTCCTTTAATAGATTGTGACCGCTTTACAGATTTTGTAGGTGACGCAGGTGAGATATGATAGGGACGGGGAAGGAGGTCGTCGGTTGTCCGGTGATAGAGTCCGGTCCCTTCGGAGAACACTCTAAATTATGTAGTCGTACTTTAATGTTTTGAACTATGTTTTAAATTTGCTTCCGAATATTTCTGTTTTAATTATCATGTTTTAACAAAACAACTAGGCCCAAATTAGGGTCGTTACAGCTTATGTACTGTTTGACTGTGGAGCGAAGCATTCGTTCGTTTCGTAGAAATTAGCACGGAAATTCGGAACCGAAGAGAACTGCGCCAAAATAACGGTTAAAACGCCTGGACCGCAAACCCTGGAACAAAAAGGGTTCACAAAGGATGTATAATAGAGATAGGGACCGTAAAGACGAGAGCCGATTTGATTGAATTAGGAAGGATGGGTTTCGACGTCATACTTTGAATGGATTGGCTCTCTGAACACGATGCGCAAGTGAAGTGCAAGGAATGGAAGATCACGTTTAAGGGACCAGATGATGAAGCTTTTGATGTGATCGGCAAGCCGATCGAGGATGGGGGAGACGAATATCGGATGTGTGCAGGGTATTTGGCTTCAATTATAATGGGGGTTGAGAAAATCGATCTGAGTCATATTCCGGTGGTTTGTGAGTTTGGGGACGTATTCCCGGAAGAACTACCGGGCCAACCCCCAGAAAGGGAAGTGGAATTGGAGACTGAGCTCCTTCCGGGTACCCAGCCGATATCTAAAGCCCCATACCGGCTAGCGCCCAAGGAGATGTTGCAACTAAAGAAACAGATAGAATCCCTATTGGAAATGGGATATCTACGGCCAAGTAGCTCCCCTTGGGGCACACCGGTCCTATTCGTGAAAAAGAAAGATGGAGAATGAAGGCTATTCTACGACTATCGTGAGCTAAACAAAGTAACCATCAAGAATCGATATCCGCTTCCTCGAATTGACGACTTATTTGATCAGCTACAAGGAGCCACAGTATTTTCGAAGTTAGATATAAGATCAGGGTACCACCAAGTCAGAGTAAGGGAGACCGACATTCCAAAAACAGCCATACGAACAAGATACGGTCACTACGAGTGTACGGTCGTTCCATTCGGGTTGACCAACGCACCAGCCGTCTTCATGGATCTGATGAATAGAGTATTTCGACAATACTTGGACAAATTCGTTGTGGTTTTCATCGACGAAATTTTGGTGTATTCGAAGGACAAAGAGCAACATGAACAACACTTGAGACTGGTATTACAAATATTGAGAAGAGAGGAGATGTATACGAAATATAGCAAGTGCGAATTTTGGATGACCAGCATCTCGTTCCTTGGACATGTCATATCCGGAGAAGGGGTAAGGGTAGACCGCTCGAAAGTGTCGGCAATCGTAGGATGGCCACAACCTAGGAAAGCAAAAGAAATCAAAAGTTTTATGGGTTTAGCCGGTTACTATCGAAGGTTTATCGAATCATTCTCCCAGATAGCAAAACCCCTGACTAACCTCACCAAGAAGGATATGAAATACGTGTGGGACCTCAAGTGCGAAGAAAGTTTCGAAGAACTAAAAATGAGACTAACCTCTACACCTGTGCTAGTATTGCCTGAACAACGTCGAGAGTTTACCATATTCAGTGACGCATCAAAGGAAGGACTAGTGTGTGTCCTAATGCAGAGAGAGAAAGTCATCCCGTATGCGTCGCGACAACTCAAGGAACATGTGACCAACTACCCAACACACGACCTAGAACTGGTGGCAGTTGTGTTCGCCTTAAAGTTATGGAGACACTACCTGTACGGGGCGAAATGCGAGGTGTATACCGATCACAAAAGCTTGAAGTATTTGTTTACGCAGAAGGAATTGAACATGAGACAGAGGAGACGGTTGGAACTGATCAAGGACTACGACGTCACGATCCAGTATCACCCGGGAAAGGTGAATCAAGTAGCGGATGCGCTGAGTCGAAAGACTCAAGGCCTACTATCTAAACCACTGACAAAACAGATGGAAGAGTTGCAGCTGGAGGTAGTGGAATCGACGGAAGTAGTGATAAATAACATAACTGTTAGGCCTCATATCCTCGACGAAGTCAGAGACGCGCAAGGATTGGACCCCGAAATAGCTAAGTGGAAAAACGAGATATCACAGAACAACGAACATAGGATGGCAATCACTACTGATGGAAGCGTCCGCATACAAGGGCGTATCTGCGTACCAAACGACCCTAAACTAAGGAAGAAAATCATGGATGAAGCACAGTGCTCACCGTTCTCGATCCACCCGGGTACCACGAAAATGTACCAGGACATGAAGACACATTGGTGGTGGAACGGTATGAAAAATGACATAGCAGCTTATGTGGCGCGATGTGACACGTGTCAGAGAGTAAAAGCGGAACATCAAAGACCAGGTGGAGAGCTACAACCCCTGGATATTCCAGAATGGAAATGGGATCACATCATAATGGACTTTGTAGTGGGGTTACCGGGAAGCCCGCGGAAGAAAGATGCAATTTGGGTGATAGTTGATAGACTAACAGAAAGCCGCACACTTTATAGCAATCAAAGTTACAGACGGAATTGATCGCCTATCCAAGATATATATCGATAACATTGTCAAACTTCATGGGATTCCCAAAAGCATTGTGTCGGATAGAGATCCAAGGTTTACCTCCAGATTCTGGCAAAGTTTGCAACAGTCACTTGGAACCAGAATTACGATGAGCACCGCATATCACCCCCATACGGACGGACAAACAGAAAGGACCAACCAAATCTTAGAGGATATGCTCAGGGCATGTGTGACGGAGTTTAGCGGGAGCTGGGAAGAGTTCCTACCATTGGCCGAATTCGTGTACAACAACAGTTATCAAAGTAGCTGTAACGACCGTAATTTGGGCCTAGTTGTTTTGTTAAAAACATGACAATTAAAACGGAAACATTCGAAAGCAATTTAAAACATAGTTCAAAACATTAAAGTACGACTGCATAATTTAGAGTGTTCTCCGAAGGACCGGACTCTATCACCGGACAACCGACGACCTCCTTCCCCGTCCCTATCATATCTCACCTGCGTCACCTACAAAATCTGTAAAGCGGTCACAATCTATTAAAGGAAACTTCACACACACTACACATTATCTTTCTTACTTCTTAGNTGTGCTCCCCGTACACTCGTCTTCTTTCCTGGCCAAGAGTCAGATTGGCCTCCAACTGGTTCATCCTAGCCTCACTTTGCTCCAACTTCCCGCTCATCTCCTTAAATTTCGACTCTATCAATTCTCCGATTTTTTGTAGAGTGTTGCTTTGCCATTCGATTGTTGCAGTGTTTGCTCGTGGTTCCGGAACACGATCAACATCTTCCTCTGAGGCCATGTTATTAACAGGTTCCGGGGTGGCATTGTTCCTTCGGGCCCTCCTTTGAGCCTCAACTTGCTCCAATTGGGCGATTAAAATACGCCTTCGCTCTTCCAAATCCTCATCGATTTCTGTCTGATCCGCAGATCTAGAGCGTGTTGGTGGCGGCGGATGGGCAGTGTTACGGACCGTAACTCGGCCAACTCGTGCGAATTCATAACATTTGGATAAACATTCGTGTGATTGAGGGTAAAAACTTGGTCCCCCCCGGATGAAAACCCGCTCCGGGAGGGCCGGATAGTCACATTTTGAGCGGGGGGCTCCTCCAGAACTGACGACCGAGCCCCCGGTAACACAGCAAAATCATCATTAATTTGAGGAATAGGATCCGCCTCAAATTCTTCGTCAAAAGTATCTTCATTAGAATTCCGAGTAGTCATGATAACAGAAATCCGAACTCAGCAATAAAGCTCTCAATGGGATAAAAATCTCGAATCCCCACGGATGGCGCCAAACTGATCTTGTCTAAAAATATTTTGGGTATTTGTTTTTAGATCAGTCAATTTATGATTAATTCTAAATTAGATTTTTTGTGGGGCACGAGCGATATACGAGGTTGGGCCCACAATGTGTGGGCTTACGTCCTCGGGAGAGCAAAGCTCTACCTTGGTTTCCATTATAATAATCAAGCGGTACAAATACAATGAGATGATAATGACGATACGGGCGAAAACGGCTCGAAAAATGATCAAATCTGCAATCACGTTCCGCTGGACGCGAGTGAACAGTGCAAAGCCAGGCTGATCGCGACCAACGCGAGAAGTACTGTTCGCGACCAACGCAGGTAACGAGTGGTCGCGGATAGTGATGATAGGTGATACGTCGCGGGTCTAGCCACTGGTCGCGACTATGATATTTCGTCGCGAGTGAGCGCTTGGTCGCGGGTCTGAACGAGCGGTCGCGACTATGACGTTTGGTCGGGAGTCTGGGTCAGGTTCTGCCTGGGAAGTGCGATAAAAGTCCGAATCCTATCTCAATGCCCTGGGGCTCCTATTTATAGAGAAATGCAGCCCAAAACCCACTCACTTGAGCCCATAAGCCTATTTACTCCACTAAGCCCAAAAATAATTAAGTATTCCAAATTGCAATATAATAAATACCATGTTGAGGACGAAGCTTCGGGAATCACTTCGAGCAAGATATTAGTCGGGAATACGATCAGAACTTTCCCGAGAACTTCGTATATTGGTCCTTTACCTTTAGATAGCGAACACGCAGCCACATAACATCATTGCACCTGACCGGTGCACTCCCGGGTGAAAAATGACGAAAATACCCCTGGCCCGGTCCGGGGCCGAAATGACCCGAAACATCTCAAAATGCTTGCAGAGACTTTATATGGGGCCCAGCAAGCCAGAATTGCGAGAATACCACTTGAGAATGCCATCCGATAAGAATATGAAAATACCGAAAATACCAATAACTACGTTGGACGAGCCCCTGGGTAAGGATAAATACAAGAGAATATACTCGGGTAATATCAGAGCTGGAAGTCGGCGATAGAGCATACTTGAAAGTCTCACCCATGAAGGGAGTTCTAAGAACCACATGTTCTGGAAAATTAGGCCCACGATATATAGGACCCTTCGAGGTGTTAAAAAGGATCAGGAAGCTGGCGTACAAACTTAAACTCTCCGATGGGATGGGTAACATACATGACGTATTCCATATCTCTCAGCTGAGGAAAAGCTTAAAGGAAGGCAAACAAGAACGCGCAGTGGAGCAAGTAACGCTGACTCCGGAACTAACTTACGAGGAGAGGCCAATAAGGATATTGGACAGGATGGAGAGGAAGCTACGCAACAAAATAATTCCCATGGTAAAAGTACAATGGTCAAACCAAGGAGAAGGAGAGGCGACATGGGAAACCGAGCATGAAGTAGTTGCAAAAACACCCGAAGTGATGGAATAATGGTACGCACGAGTTTCAGGACGAAACTCCATTTAAGGTGGGAAGGATGTAACGACACAGGAAAGCGGCACAAAGAGAGAATTCGGACAGGTTAGACTCACATTAATTCTTGTTAAAAACATGTAATGAGGGGTAGTTTTGTAAATTAACATAAGAAGAGGGAATTTTGGAAGGAGGGGTTAAATGGTCATTTGGACAAGTTGAGAAACCTATAAATAGGAGTGGGATGAGAAAATAAGGGTCATTTGATACAAAAACGTGAGAAAAATCGAGAGAAATAGAGATTATCGCGAAAATTGAAAACTGCTTAAAATTGTCGCGAAAATAAGGGGCAAGAGAGAATTATCGCGAAAATCGGGATGAAGGTAAGAATTATCGCGCATTCGGAGGACCGCTGCAATATTATCGTAGAAATCAGGGCCGAAGAGTAAATTGTCGCGAAAACGGGCTGAGTGCTCAATTATCGCGGATTTCGGGAGCTGTGTGCAATATTGAAGCGGAAATGGACTGCGTGCAGAATTATCACGATTTCAGGGGCTTGTGTGTAAATTATCGCGGAAACGGACTGCGTGCAGAATTATCGCGAATTTCAGGGATTTGTGTGTAAATTGTCGCGGAATTCAGGGATGTGGTGCAATTCTCGCGAAAATGAATATTTATGCAAATTATCACGGAGATTAAGGAACGAAACGTAATTTTCCGTGAATACGAAGAGCAACACCCAATTTGGCCGTAAATTGGGGACCATAGTGTAGTTCAACGCAAATCCTAAGGGAGTAGAGGACAAGGGAGCAACAGGCGATAGGACGACCAACTAAGCGGAGTAAACATAGTAAATTAAAAGAATTTTCACAGTTAGGTGTTTAAATGAACACTAAATCGAATCGAAAGGGGTGTGAATAAAAAATAGAAATATCGGGCGAGGTGAGAACACCAAACCCGGCATCGTGTTCATGAGCACGGTCAGCCACAGGTAGGGCATGTCCGAGGAAGGGATACATGAGTTCTCTGGAACAGAATTGTGCGCATTACAGAGCCCAACATAACCGGATAGGAACGGGGTAGCGCCCGGGCCCTGTCCGATGAAGGAAACCATATATTCTCGTCGAGCCATGTAACAGCTAACGGTTGCTTCGGGTGAGACATGTTGTCGGGCATGCAAAAACCGACCACAGTAGAAAACCAGAAAGACTAGGGAGAGGGAGTATAAAATGAGGAGAAAGGATAAGAGAATAAGTAAGATAAAAGAAGGGAAGTGAAAGGAATAAAATCTTGCTAATTAATTTATTATACAGAAGTTTCCTTTAGTAGACTATGACCGTTTTATAGATATTGTAGGGGGAGGACCGGAGGCTTACGTGGCATTGGAACTAAGGTCGTCGATCGTCCACTGTACGAGTCACCCTTTTGATTTCGTTTGGTTTGTAATTAGCTAGTTGTATTTTGAAAAACGATGATATTCCCCGGTGTCAAGTGATGTTTTAATTTAAATGCTTATTTTCATTTCGCTTGCGCATATACCTTGTTAAGTCCTGGTTTACGGTCGTTACATCTTCACCGGTGCTGGTGTTGCCTAAACAAGGTCAAGAGTTCACCATATTCAGTGATGCATCAAAAGAAGCACTAGGGTGTGTCCTAATGCAGGAGGAAAAGGTCATCGCGTATTGTAATGACCCGGAAAAGACGGCGCAAACGGAATCCAGACAGGTTAGAAACGCATGAATTCTTGTTAAAACTTCATGAAATGAGGGGTAATTTAGTAAATTAAGGTAAGAAGAGAGAAATGAGGAAGGAGGGGCAAAAGGGTCATTTGGACAAGTTAGAAACCTATAAATAGGAGTGGAATGGGAAGAGAAGGGGTCATTTGGCACAAAAAACGTAGAAAATTCGAGAGAAATTGGAATTATCGCGGAAATTGGAGTAAAGAGGAAATTATCGCGAAAATCAAGCCGAAGGAGGAAATTATCGCGAAAACTGGGTGAAAGACGAATATTATCGCGGAAAGCAGGTTCACTGTAGTTTTATCGCGAAAAATTGGACCATGAAGGAAATTGTCGCGATTTTTGAACTCACATGCAAAATTATCGCGAAATCGTGCTAAAGCTTAAATTATCGCGAAAATGAAGGATTGTGTGTAAATTGTCGCGGATTTGTGGCTGAAGTGTGGATTATCGCGAAAATCAAGGGCTGCATGTAAATTGTCGCGGATTTGGGGCTGAAGTGTGAATTATCGCGATTTTGAGATC